>PVKS010003728.1:0-100554 GCA_004027875.1 Aplodontia rufa | reverse complement strand
CCTTTGTCAAAAATCAGATGTTTAAAGATTTGAGGATTTGTTTTGGGGTCTTCTATTCTATTCCATTGGTCTTCTTCCCTATCTTGATACCAGTACCATGCTGTCTTTGTTACTATGGCTCTATAGTATAGTTTTAGATCTGGAATGGCAAAACCGCCTGTTTCATCTTTCTTGCTTAGTAGTGCTTTGGCAATTCTTGGTTTTAATAAGGATAGGTGTTAGGTCCTCTTCATAGGTGTGCTAATATTCAGTGGGGAATCCATCAGGTCCTGGGCTTTTCTTCTTTGGAAGCCTTTTAATTACTATAAGGTTTTGATGCCTGCTATTGGGCTATTTATGCTTTCAATATCATGCTGCATCAATTTGGGGAAGTTGTATGTGAAAAGAAATTTGTCCATTTATTCCAGATTATCTAATTTAGAGGAGTATAGTTTTTCAAAACAGGTTCTGATAATACATTGGATTTCTGTGGGGTAAATGGTGATATCTCCCGTTTCATTGGTGATTTTGTTGATTTGTTTCAATTCTTCATTCTTTTAATGAGATTGGCTAGGGTTTCATCAATTTTACTTAGTTTTTCAAAGAACCTGCTCTTTGTTTCATTGACTTTTTAAAAAATATTTTGTTCTCAACTTCATTAATATTAGCTCTGATTGTCATTGTTTCCTGACTTCTTCTGGGTTTGGGGTTACTTTCTTCTTCCTTTATGTGGGATTTGAGGTAGAGCATAAATTTATTTAGTCATGATCTCTGTTGATTATTAATACAGTCACTCAGTAAATTTTCCCCTTAAAATGCTTTCATGGTGTTCCAGAGGTTTCTATATGTTGTGTCTTCATTCTCATATGCTTCTACGATTTCTTAATTTCTGCTCTCCTGTCTTCTTGGATCCATTCTTTATTTAAAGGGTATCATTCAATCTCCATGTATACCTGTATTTTCTGTTATAATTTTTGCTGTTAATTGCTAGAATCATGGCCTCATGATCTGATAGGATACATGGAATAATTTCTACTTTTTATATTTGCTGAGATTTTCTCTGTGAAATAGAATATTTTGAAGAAGGAACATGAGTTGTAGAGAAAAAGGTCAACTTAGTCAATTGGGGGTTGAATATTCTATAAATGTCCCTAAGTTCATTTGATGTGTGATATTTAGATTTGAGATTTATTTTTTTCCTTTGATGATCTGACTATTGGTGATACAAGAAAATTAATGTCTCCCATTATTATTGTGTTGGATTCTTATAAGTGGTTTTTTGTCATGGATTATTTTTTCCACATACTTGGGAATGTTCATGTTTGGAGCCTTGAGATTTACTATGGTCATATCTTCCTGAAGTATTGTTCCCTTCACTATGATGTAGTGGACATCTTTATCTCTTCTGATTAGTTTATTATTTTAATCTACTTTGTCATATGTAAGTGTTGCAACACTTGATTCTTTTGATTGTTTCCTTGGCAGTGCAAAAGCTTTTTAGTTTTATGGCATCCCATTCACTGATTTTTTACTTTACTTCCTTCACTTTAGGAGACATGTTGAGAAAGTCTTTGCCTACTCCCAAATGCTGAAATGTTGTACCTAATTTGTCTTCCATCAGTTTCAAGGTAGCTGGTTTAATTCCTAGTTCCTTGATCCATTTTGATTTGATTCTCCTTCAAGGAGATGCTGGGGGTGTGGGTGTTCTGGACACACCTGGGTGCCTGAGCAGCTGCTAGGCAGGTTGGCTCAGCTCTGTGTGGTGTCATTGGAGGTAGGTATCCTGGGAGTGCCTGCCAACCCAGGACCAGAGGCCTGGGGTACTGAGCAGCTGCTGGGCAGATTGGCTCAGCTCTGGGTAGGTGTCCTGGATACACCTGGGGTCCCAAGAAGCTGCTGGCAGGTCTGAAAGCATTCTTTTTAAAAAAAATTTTTTTTAATTGGGGAATTGAGTTATTGTACAATTATAAATGCAAATAAGGTAACATTATGATATCCATATGTTCTTAAACCAGAATTACCCCACATTGCCCACACCTCAATCTGTTGATTCTTCTATATTTTGCCCAAATGTTTAGATTGTGACTTTTCCAGAATTAAATGATTGCATAAGTATTATTTGAATTCTCAGGGGGTATAGAGTATGCTACATTGTTGATTGTCTCCCTAGATCCTTCCCTATTATTCGTCCTCTCTCCCCTCAACTATCCCCTTCCTGCCCATTCATGTATCTATGGATCCCCTAGAGTATGTGTTGCTATGCCTTTGTTAGGTCTAATACATGAGTTTGACTACCTTTCACTCAAGCCTGGGTTTAGCTCCAGCCTCCACAAATCAGTAAACCATTCAAACCTTGACTCTCTGGGTTTTGGTAACTTTTCTCAGCATGATTTCTTCCTTTGCCATCCATTTACTTTCAATGACCACAATATCATTTCTAATTGCTGAGTAGAATTGCATTGTATATGTATACCAAAGTTTTTGAATCCATTCATCTAGTGAGGGCCATTTTGGTTTGCTTCCATAATATAGCTATTATAATTTGAGCTGCTATGAACATAGATTTTGCTTTGTCACTGTAATGTGCTGATTGTAACTACTCTGGAAAAATACCCAAAAGAGGTATAGCTGGATTACATGGAGGATCCATCCTTAATTTTTTGAGGAGTCTACACATTGCTTTTCAGAATGGCTGTACCAGTCTACAGTTCCACCAACTGTGTGCTAGTGTTCCTATCTCCCCACAACCTCTCTAGCATCTGTTATTATTTATATTCTTTATCTTTGCCAATCTGACTGGAGTGAGGTGAAATCTTACTGTAGTTTTTATTTTCATTTCTCTGATTACTAGTGATTTAGAACATTTCCTCACATATTCATTGGCTTGCTCTAATTCCTCTGTTGAGAAGTTTCTATTTAGCTCTTTGGTCCATTTACTGATTGGATTGTTTGTGTTTTTGTTACTTACATTTTTGAGTTCTTTGTAAATTTTGAATATTAATCCCCTGTCAGAGGAATCACAGGCCATGATTACCTCCCATTCTGTATGCTGTCTCTTGACAATTTTGACCAAACCCTTTTTTCTTTAATTCCTAAAGGCATACTTCAGAGGTAAATTGATAGCGCTGAGTGCCTTCATCAAAAATCAGGAGATAGCCCAAATAAACTTTTGCTCCACCTCAAATATTCACAAAAAAGAAAAACAATCCAATCATAAATCCCATAGAAGACAGGAAATAACCAAGATCAATTGCAAAATGAATGAAACTGAGAACAACAACAAACAATACAAAGAATTAATGAAATGAAGATAAATAAATAAAATTGACAGACCCCTAGCCAACCTCACAAAGGAAATTATGAAATGAAGCAAATCAACAAAATCAGAAATGAATATGGAGACCTCACCACTGACTCATCAGAAATCCAGAGGATTATCAGAAACTATTTTGAAAAACTATACTCCTCCAACTTGGAGAACCTGGAGTACATGGACAAATACCTAGCCACATAGGACATAACCCAAACTGATGCAGGAGTATACTGAGTAGCTTATCAGACTAATAGCAGGTAGGGAAATGGAAATAGCAATCAAAGGCCTTCCAAAAAAGAAAAGCCCAGGACCTGATGGATTCTCAGCAGAGTTCTTTACAGAAGACTCAACACCTCTCCTTATTAAGCTATTGCATGAAATTGAATGGGATCAAACCTTACCAAACAGTTTTGATGAGGCAACCATAACCCTAATACCAAAACCAACAAAGACACATCAAGAAAATAAAACTATAGACCAATATATCTGATGATCACAGTCACAAAAATCCATAACAAAATCCAAGCAAACTGCATTAAAAAACACATCAAAAAATAATACATCACCATCAAGTGGGCTTCATTCCAGGCAGGCAAGATTGGTTCAACATATGCGAATCAATAAACGTGATTCATCACTTAAACAGAATTAAAGACGAAAGCCATATGATCATCTCAATTTATGCAGAAAAAGCCTTTGACAAAATCCAATACACATCTATGCTCAAAACTCTGGAGAAGATAAGGATCAAAGGAAATTACCTTAATTATGTCAAGCCATTTATGACAAACCCACAGTCAACATCATAGTTAATGAAGAAAAACTGAAAGCATTCCTACTAAACTCGGGAACAAGACAAGACTGTTCACTCTCACCACTCTTATTCAATTTAATCCCAAAACCCTAGCCAGAGAAATCAGACAAGAAAAGGAAATCAAAGATTCAAGTAGGAAAAGAGGGAATTAAACTCTATTTGCTGATGATTTGATCCTCTACCTGGAAGACTCAAGAAATTCTATCAGAGACTCCTAGAGATTATAAATGAATTCAGCAAAGTGGCAGGATCCAAGATCAACACCCATAAATCAATAGCTTTCCTATACTCCAACAACAGTTCTGCTGAAGAAGAAATCAGGAACTGTCCCATTCACAATAACCTCATAAAGAATAAAATACTTTGGAATTAAACTAACAAAGGAAGTAAAAAACCTGTACAATGAAGACTATTAGTCACTGAAGAATGAAATTGAAGAAGACTCTGAGAAGATGGAAGGACATTCCATGTTCTTGGTTAGGCAGAATCAATATAATTAAAATGGCCATTCTGCCAAAAGCACTTTACAAATTCAATGCAATCCCCATCAAAATACCAATGACATTTTTCACAGATATAGAAAATTCAATTCTCAAATTCATTTGGAATAATAAGAAACTCTTGTTAGTCAAAGCACTACTAATCAAAAAGAAAAAAAGGAGGTATTGCATTATCTGACCTAACATTGTACTATAGAGCTATAATAAAATAAACAGCATGGTATTGGTATTATAATAGGCATGAAGGCCAATGAAGTAGAATAGAAGATACTCAGATAACCCACAAATCTTTAACCATCTGATATTGGACAAAGGGAGAAAAACTATAGCTTGGAGGAAAGACAGCCTGTTCAATAAATAGTGCTGGACAAACTGGACAACTATATGCAGATAATTGAAATTAGATCCTTATCATTTACCCTGCACAAAATTAAAATCAAAATGGACCAAAGAACTAGGAATTAAATCAGCAACCATAAAATTATTAGGAAAAAAATAGGGTCAACACTGCACCATATTGGTATAGGTACCTTCTTCCTTATCAATACTCCCATAACACAAGAATTAAAACGAAGAATTAATGGGTGGGATGCCATTAAACTAAAAAGCTTCTGAACACCTAAGGAATTAGTTAAGAGTGCCAAGAGAGAACCTATATAATGAGAAAATATCTGACAGGGGGCTAATATCCAGAATATACAAAAAACTCAAAAAACTTAATACCAAAACATAAGCATTCAATCCATATATGGGCTACAGAACTAAACAGAAACTTCTCAATCAAGGAAGTTCAAATAGTCAATATATATGAAAAAGTGTTCTATATTACTATCACTCAGAGAAATGCACACCAAAACTGCACTGAGATTCTATCTCACTCCAGTCAGAATGGCAAAAATGAAAAATATGAGCAGTAACAGTTGCTGGAGGGGTTGTGGGGAGAAAGGAACACTAGCACACTACTGGTGGCACTGCAAACTGGTACAAGCTACTCTGGAAAAAAAGTGTGGAGACTCCTCAAACAATTAGGGATCCAACTACTATATGACCCAGCTATCCTACTCCTGAGTATTTTCCCAGGAGAACTAGAATCAGCATATTACTGAGATAAAGCTATATCAATGTTTATAGCAGCTCAATTTATAAAAGCTAAATTATGGAAACAACCTAGATGTGAACACATAGAAATACTTACAGAATAGAATGTCATGTCCAAAGACAATATGTGAAGGAAGAGTTCAAAAAGACTTGACATTCTGCAGACTGTGACCCATGCAGACAACAAGTGCAGCAGTGTCCACTGCGTTCATGCACTGAGTGATGGCATCACACTTCCTTCTCCTTCTGAAAGCCACAAAGTTTATTCACTGAATTACCTTGAAGCAAATCCTCTGTCCACACTATTCCTGAGTTCTTTGCATCAGCTCCCTCACTTGTAAAATGGAACCAACAGCAGTACTTCCACAAAAGTTTGTTTCAAGATCAAAAAAGAAAAATGCTGGGCACATGATATAAATTCAATTAATATTATTTTCATATGATTTTTCACATATATCTTGAATAAAACATGGTTAAATTATAAAGCAGTTTTACCTTAAAATATGTGACAAAATAGCAAAAAAAAAGACTGAATAATACAGAGTTTGAAAGGCAATTCTGTTCTCATGATTTCTAATTTATGTATAAACATTGTACAATCCTAGGATTCAGGGTTTGATGATTTTTGAGACTAATTTTATAGTAATGCATATGAGAAAATCCATGTAATTTTTAATTAAGAGAGCCAAGTATTTTTAAGTACAACCATTGAGATTCAAGAAATTGAAAGAATAAATCTTACAGGATGCCCTATTGTGCCATCAATTTGAGCATTTTAAAACCCAGTGCAGCCGTTTTAAGGATCCAAATATTCCATGGGGGATAAAAAAACAGTCACTGCAGGAGGAGTTTCCAGTATTCCCAGTCCTTCTCATTCCTGTTACTGGAGAGTGGAGAAAGAAACCTTCTCAGGGCATCCACTCACCAGCCTAGCAAAGCGTCATAGAGGTTTGTACCAGGCATTGTTTCTACCCATCAGTGTGCTCTGTTTTTACATCATTCATTAAGATAAAAAGTGTTGATTGTAAGTCTAATGTCACAGAGGAAGTAAGATGTCTCAGATTGCAAAACTAACAAGATATACAAGCTCACCCTTTCAAGGAACTTACAGAGGAAATCAAACAGTGCATAAGTAAGTAAGAAACAAACTAGCTAATATAATTAGCTGTATAAAATAAGCAAAATGATGTGGTGGGGGAAGTTGCATGGGGACACAGATAGAAAGTGTAATGAAGACTAGATGTTTGGAGAATACCTCTCTTAAGAGGTATTTGAATAAAGGGAAGGAACTAATCATTTGAAGACTCAGGGGCAAAGTTCCATTAAGGGAAAGAGTAAGTGCCAATGCTGGAAAGAGGATCAATTTTGTTCTTAGAAGAATAGAAAGAAGACCTGGATTACTGGACCTGGAGAATGAGGAGAGTGGCAGAAGGTAAGGTTAGAGGAGTAGGCAGGCCTTAGGCTGGGGGAGAATTGCAAGTGTTGACACAGAGTCTGAACTCATTCTAGGTTCACAGAAAGCTATCAGACGGAGGGTTCTAAGCAATGAGATATGACATTCATTGTTTTAAAACATTAAATTTTCCATGAAAATGCAATCCTTTATCAGTCTAACTAAATGGTTACACGAATGGTACTTTAAATTGCAATATGAAAGTAATGAACATAACTTATACACATTGAAATGAGGTAACCTATAGTTTGCAAAACAAATGGAGAATTCAACAATCATTATGTCACATGCAAAAAATACTTAAAATATCAACTAAGGTAGACTCTCTTTTTTTAAGTATAGAGGGAAAGAGAGAGAGAGAATATTAATTTTTATTTGCTTTTTCTAGTGTGGCTTTCATTGCTCTGACACTTCGTTCTATATGTGGTGTTGGGGTTTGAACACATGTACTTGCACATGTAAGCCACCACTCCAGCCCCATAAGGTAGACTTTCAATAACTTTGAGAAGTTATTTGTCTTAAAAAGACTTCAAATCTCAGAATTCAAATGAAACCCTGCCTTGCTCATGACATTCTTCTTTTAACACCTATCTAGATGAAAGAGCTGCAAATCATGATCTCCTTTTAAAGTGCCCAGGTTTAGAGAAGGCCAAATTATATTTTAATGTATGCACATTTCATAAGACTATCCTGATGTTATGAAACACAGGGATTTGAGAACTTCAACATCTGCAACCATACTTCCCAAGTTTCCTGCAGAAAGACACAACCATACTTCACCCCACACATTCACTATGAAAACTGCTCTAAAAAAAATACAACATTCTCAGGAAGCAATTCTGAATTTCACCCTACCTGTGGTAATGTTTTAAAATTAGACAGGATAAATACTCCCATGAAATCTTGCCTGATATTTACGTGTCAGTTACAGCCATTTCAAGTAATCTGGAAGCTTTTTAGTTGGTGAGTGCAGACTTGATTTATGTATAGTTTATTTTTATGTTCCTTTGTCCATAAGAGACTTCTAAGAACATATATAATGAAAGACATACCATTAAACAATGACTAAATTTTAAAAAGAGAATAAAAGGAGCAAAGAGAAAATAAGAATGGAGAAGTAAAAATAGTGCCAGATGAGTTTAAAGCAAAATAAATAGCATTAACCTTAGTGGAGGTTTCACAGATTGGCTCCAAACTCTCCAGAGATTGGCATCTATTCAGTTACATAACTCTTCATGTCTTAAGCTAAAATCTACTTTCTCAAGGGGAGCAATAACTCTTCCCGGTTCTGAAACTAAAGTAAAATTTATTCTATAGACTCATGAAATACACTTTAATACGCTGAACAACATCCTCCATAACATTTTTACTATAAATGTAAGCTTCTTGTCATTGTTTTTATAAGGAAATGCATGGATAAATGGTCTATATACACCCATTGCAATGATAATATTTCTTATTTCTTATTTTAAAGTTCTTTTACTGAGAATAAGTAAGTAATTTAGAATGGGATTGCTAGGGGTTGAAAGTAATGTCCATGGACGGTACCCTGTCCTTCAGTGCTCTTCACTAGGACTGACACTTAAGAAAGGTGGAATGATGTAATTATATATTTGTTTAGTGGAACTCATTCTTTTTTATTGTTGTAGTATAGTTTAACATAATGAAGAGATTTGTTATTACACATTCATACATGTACACATTATAACAATATATTTTCCTCATTTTTCCTCTCCCCAGTTTCTTTCCCCCATTGATTTCCCCAGATTATATATTTATATATATATACACATACAAACTTTTTCAGTTTTAAATGTCTGCATAGGAACTATTAGGTATCTCAGAGGTGCAAAGAATACCATATAATGTTTATGTCTCCCCGCCCTTTTCACTCTCTATTCTCTCCCTCTCCCTCCCTCATTCAACCAGGCTTCTCAACCCATGTTTGATGGATCTATTATATAAACTTGTTCTTCTCTCAACATTTCCTTTATTTTACTGTAGCTTCCACATATGAAAGAAAAGTTTGACCTTACAGTTTCTAAATTTGGCTAATTTCACTTAGCATGATTTTCTCCATTTCCATTCATTTACCAGAAAAGGCCATACTTTCATTCTTTTTAATGGTTGATGGAGGAATGGTCATGGTGTGGACAGGTATGTGGGATAGAAAACATACTTAAGTTTCTATCATTTGTGAATGGGAAAGTCATAGCTCTGCAATAGAGAACACGAAATATGCCCTAAGGGTGCTTGAGCCAAGTAGAAGAGATTCTGACTCAGAAAAAAAAAATAGTAATTCTGCATATACTTTATAGATCAAGGACTCCTTTAAAATTCAGATTAAAACTAGCAAAAATCACTTACATCCTAAAGTAGCAAACCTCAGCTCTCAGCCCACCCTGGTTCTAGGAAAATATATACACTGAGGTTCTATGGCAGGAAAAAAATGTCCCAGGAATTTAAATTTCCTCAGCATGATAATCTGGAAATTAAAAGCATTGGAAAGTAATAGGAACCTATGTGTCCGAAGTATTTTGTGTAAATAAAAGAGCAAATGTAACATTTTTGGTTTTAGGGTTGAAATGGTGATGGATATGAAGTGGTGGCAATAGGACTGATAAGGATATTAGCAAGGGTATCAAAGGAAACTAAGGGGAAATGTTGGAGACATTCTTCACTATGACCATGACATTGGCATGATGCAAGGATAAAGAATTTGCTTCCCCTGGCTATCTTAAACTTTTGCCTTGGGCAACATCATGAAGAATTCAAGTACTGAAAGGCACAGAGAAGATAAGAGGAATAAAGTCAATCAGATCTTGAATCTGGGAGTACAGAGTGAATTTTCTGGGTGCTAGCATTTTCCCCATGATCAGCAGAGAAGACAGTGAAAATAGTGAATCATCTGCTGAGATAGCTAAATGGAGAAGTACAAATTTTAGGAGAAAAATCAACTTTTGGATGCATTCTATTAGGTTCCCAATGGGTTTTTAGAAACTAGTTTTCATTATATAAAATTTATGTGTTAGATAAACATACATTTTAGGCCTCTTCCACAAAACAGATTTGGCAATGCTAGACTCCCATTTTTTCATGGAACAATTATTCACTCACGGTACCAAAACACATTTATTTTTCCAATACAGAAGCCAATTTATCTTTAAGCTTTATCAGTTTTTCTTTCTAGAAGCCACACTACCTACTTTGTTCCTTTATATCACCAGCTTTATTCACATAGTTATTTGAGTTTTCAACCCAACCCTCTCCATCCCTGGACAAACTGTTTTTACTCATCTAATGTTTCAATGATGAGAATACCCCCTACAGATAGATCCCCAACCCTAGGGACCTTAACTGGCCAAAGGCCTCATAGCTGCACTCTGAATCCAGCCACATTTCCTTTCCTTTCCCTTTTTTTTTTTTTTTTGAGAGAGAGGGACAGTGAGAGAGAGAGAGAGAGAGAGAGAAACAATTTTATTAAGTAAGTATTAGATATAGACTCTAACCATGTGGCTTTCATTGCTCTGAGACTTCGTTGTGTACGTGGTAGGGTTTGAACTTGTGTACTCACACATGCCAGGCAAACGCATAACCACTGAGCCACTGCTCCAGTCCCCCAAAACACATTTCATACTAGCTACACCTCTAGTGAACGAATGAGCACACAGGGATCTTGAAACAGGTTTATTACTGAAAGACCTACAGCTCTTCTTGTAGCCAACTTTGGCTGATGATCTTGTTAAAACTTCTTAGATTGCAGTAGGAACTAGGATGCATCCTCTCAATTTTCCCTTTCCCTCTGAGGTTAGAAGAATAGGTAAGGGGATTTGACCAGCAAAATGTTGTGAAGATAATTAACAGAACATAATGTCCCAGGAAGGAAAATAAATGGCATCAAAAAGGTTGTAAAAAAATGGAGCAAGAATGGAACAGGAGGGCTGGAGTGGTGGCTCAGTGGTTGGAGCACTTGCCTGCCCAGGTTCAAATCCCACCACCAGATACACAACTAAGTGTTGTGGAAACATACCAGATGAAAAAATAAATAAAATTGATTCTCTTTTTTGCTCTCTCCCTCTCTCACTATCCCCTACCCTCTCCATAAAAAAAGAAAAAAAAAACAGAAAATAAAGAATGGAGCAGTGGGAGGCTGAAAGTTGTTACCATAAAAATTTTAATTCCTTGCTCCTGAGTCTATTTTCAGATCTGGACCCCATTGAATATTTCCTAGGTGTACAAATCTCTGGGAAGAATGATCTGACAACATCAATGCAAGTATATAAAATAAGTCTCTAAAAAGACATACATGTAACCATTTACTCAACTATCCTAGTAAAATGAAAATAATCAAACTTTTCTGTGACTATTAGACAGAGATTCTGGATTGACTTTGATGCCGGAAAGCTCAAGTAGTACCACAGTCTCCCTATTAAAGTAAGAGTCTGTGAGAAGCAAGTAATGAAGGGAGCCCAGGCTAAACTCACAGCTTACATTGTTCCCAGAGGGCCCAACGACTCAAATTAGTGGTCATTTCCTCAGTGCCAGAGGGACTATCTGACTTTGCTATGTGTGGGGGGTACATGTCCCTTGTTTGTAGAGTAAAAGCTTTCACATTAGGAAAGCCATATGGAAACCTCTGAAACTGTTCACCCTCCACTCATCTGCCTTCAGCCAAAGTAATAAACAAGAACTAACATTATACTCCTGGAATTATGTCAGAAATTGACACTACCATGAGAAACCAAGGATACAAGGGTATTAACCCATATTATATCTTCATCTGCCTCACCAATCTGGCCCCTGAGGAAATGGGAGGAAGATGGAGATTAGATATAGACTATCAGATTTACTGAAGTTGTAATGTTGTAGCAGTTGCGGACATGGTATAATTGCTAGTGAAAATTATTAAAGCCTCAGGTATTATTCATGCATGTTAATTTGATGAATGTGTTTACCATTCCAAATAAGAATAAGTGAGAAATAGTTGGCATTCATATGGACTGGATAATAACTTACATTCATGCTTTTGTCTCAGGACTATGTTAACTCTTCCACCCTCTGTCCTATTATAGTCTGACATTACCTCCACTACATGGACATTTCAAAGAATATGTCAATCAACTATTTCATTGATGGACATCGTATTGTTTATACAAGGTGAACAATTTATAGCTACTATGCTAGAAACTGTGTAAGAAATGAACCTTAAGAAGATACAGAGAGCCAGGTGTGGTGGCGCACACCTGTAATTCCAGCAACTCAGGAGGCTGAGGCAGGAGGATCACAAGTTCAAAATCAGCCTTAGCAACTTATTGAGGTCCCAAGCAACTTGGGGAGACTCTGTCTCAAAATAAAAAATGAACAAGCTGGGGATATGGCTCAGTGGTTAAGTGCCTCTGGGTTCAATCCCTGGTACCTATTTACTTACTAAATAAATAATTCAGAGAAGTTTCACTCCAGTGAACTTTTCAGGTGTTAGGTATTATAATCATGCTGCGTTTCCCTAAAAAATAATGATAATATACTTCATTCCCTATGCAAACAGTGAATAAAAGTGCTTGATAAACCTCTTTAGTTCTGGAACCAATGTATTCTGCAGCTTGGAATTTTGCTCTGGCTCATATTCCCTATCAAACTAAGTCGTCTGGAGTTAGGCAGAGCCTGGTTTAGGAAAGGACTCCTGGTCTTGGTGGAGTCAGCTCCGCTGCTTGCATCATGTGATGTGGAAGACCTTCTGTTGTCAGAGATGTCAGTGTTAAGAACAATACAATGTGGAGTTTGCAGCTAGCTCTGGTGAGAAAATCTGATGCAAGCCACTGGAAATATGGAGTGAAGCCAAGTATCCAGAGGATAATAGCAATATGCTTTCGAGAAGAAACTCTTGACATTTTGTGGGTCCTGGTAGAAACTAAATGTCTGAGTGATAAATTTCCAAGTGAATGTGTGTGCAGAACTGCCCATTGTAAGTCAGTTTCTGCCATACCTGCCAAGTTGTAAAGTATTAAACACACCTAGCAACAAGAGTCTATCACACAATGGAAATAGCATGTATGTGATCACGTTACAGCTGGATCAGAATCGCCACAATGGTGTACAGAGAGTACATACGGACACCAAAATTATGGACTCTACTTTCTCACTTAACAACAGAAACCAGAACTGAACTCCAGATAGGAGCTCCCTAAGAAGGATAATTAACAAGTAGGTGGTAGATTGGCTGCATCAGGCTCCTTCCATTATGGAAAAGCCAATAAGGTTGTTATTTTGAATCTTCTCTTTTTCCTTGCAGAGCCTCAACCAATACTACTACTAAGGAGCTTATGGAATTCATATGAATGGAATCCACACAGCACAATACCTGGCAGGGCACTCAATTCATAGTGAAAGAAGGGTGAGGGTGAGCCAGTGTCCAGAGGATCCATTGGTTAAATCTTGTTCCATGACATTTAGAGGCAGACAGCCTCATGCAAAGCTGTAACAGGTTTCTAATGGTTTAATTGAAGGAACCACACTGGAGAAAGGATGTTTTATCTTCTAGACAGTACGTTCATTAAATCAGAGACAGTGGTATAGTGCTGTATTCATGGTGGGAATGATAAACAGATTCTTCCATTAATAGGTAGAAGCAAGAATGACCCCAATTATCATTCTTCCAAAGATCCAGTGGTGAATTTTGTGCTTCCTGGTTCTAACACTCTGGGCTCCTGAGTGCTTGACATTCCAATCCCCAAAGGGGAACACTCTTGCAGGAAACACAAGTGGCCTACTGAGCCCTAAGTTATGGCTCCTGCCCA
This sequence comes from Aplodontia rufa, assembly GCA_004027875.1. NCBI lineage: Eukaryota > Metazoa > Chordata > Mammalia > Rodentia > Aplodontiidae > Aplodontia > Aplodontia rufa. Next base: position 86,603 of record PVKS010003728.1, on the reverse strand, counting down.
ACCTTTGAATTTCCTGTATCAAAGGACCAGCTGGGATCAAGAAGAGTTCGTTATGCTGACAGGGGCGATGACTCCCATCAGCAGTACATCCAGCTGCTTCTACACCATGAGGACAGGCAATGTGTGGAAATCATCCATTCTACTTGAGTGACACCTAAGGCACCTTTGCCCCATTGTTACTGCAAACAGACATAGACAGCAATCCTAATCTGAAAAGAATATGGTTACCAAAACACAGAAAACCTTCACTGATTTGAGGAAAAGTAAGTATGATAATGACCTGTAGCTTTATAGTGGAACTGATCTCTGGTCTCTCCCTAACTTCTATAGCCCTCTGACCTTATTGAAGTTTTACATTTGCTCTGTACCTGAAATGCCCTTTCCTGAAATAGTGGGGCAATTTTTTTTCTCCCCTCTTTTTATTTTTATCCAAAAATCATCTCCTTAGTAAGAGCTTTCATGACTACCTTATTTAAAACACCATTTCTTCCCTACATTTCAATCAGCTTTTATTTTTTTCCATAGCACTAATCACTTAAAATACAATATAACTCACTTATTCTTCTATTTATCTCTATCCCCAAGTCAAATGTAAGCATCACAATGACTGGAATTTATGTCTGTTTGTACACTGCCCCTATCTCCATCCACTGGAGCAGTACCTGGTACACTGCAAAACACCTTATTGAGTGAGTTAATGAATGAGGCTCGTCCTAGGCAGTAAATGTAATGAGAAACAACATGCATTATGGTGTAAGTGAACACTGAGAAAATGTCATTACTATCATCAAGACAACTAAATCTTATTGACTATTTATTACGTTCTAGAAAACTTGTACCCTGTCTTACATGCATTGTCTTATTTAATCCTGCTGACTTCATTGCATAGGTATTAGTATTATTCCCAAATTCTCTGTGGTTTAGAATGACCAAGTACCTTTAGCAAGACAGAGATAATAATCGGCAGATAATAACTGTATCTGACTCCAAAGCCTAGTATCATAGCCTGAGCTCTAATGAACACAGGAATCAGAAAACAGTTTTATAGCTTTGCAGTGCACCAAAGAAATAGAAAAGGACAGAAAAATATTAAAATTATTCAGCAATGAGAAACGGAAGCATTTTTAGACAATATCATGGCTTTTGCAGGTAAATGGATGGAAATGGAAAAAATCATGCTGAGTGAAATAAGCCAAACTCAGAGACTTAAAGGTCAACTGTTTTCTCTCATTTGCATAAGCTATAGTAAAACTAAGGATAGTGTGTAAGTTAGACAAGTTTATTTATGATGCATATGAAGTTTGAAGTAACACATAACCTGGGGGAACTGTAGCTATAGGGGTTGGGGATAGGAGACAGGAGTGGGTGTAAAGGAGGGAAAAGGGGGTTTATTAAATATGAATGGTACATTTGACTCCACTCAGAAGCCAAATAATACTCAAGCAGACATTTAAATTTTGAAAATTCAAACATTGATACACATGTATATATACATTTATATATGTAATGAGGGGGAATTACACTGAAGAAAAGAGCAGGGAGTGGACAAAAGAGAGAAGATACTGGATATGGATCAGGCTCAAGTTACATTATCATTATCTATGTGCATATGAATGGCTAGCAATGAATCCCTTCAGTATGTAAGAACATGCTGAACTAATAATAAAAAAAATTTTGCTAAAAAAGAGAACATGGGGTTGGAGCAGTGACTCAGCATTTACAGCACTTGCCTGGCATGTGCAAGGACACGGGTTCAAACCCCAGCACCACATACACAACAAAGTGTCGGAGCAACGAAAACCTCATGAAAACCTAAATAAAATTGATTCTCTCTTTCCCTCTCTCACTGCCCCTCTCTCATAAACAAAAAAAGAAAATAGAAAACATTTCTTAGTAAAAAATATGTCTTTACAAAAAGATAGGTATACTGTAAGATATCAGAGAAAACATTAAAACTTGTAAAAGAAAAAGAAAGCTCTAAACTATGTACTCCATATCCATAATTTTCTTCATTCAAAAAGGTAAACAATGAATACATGCTTTCCATCAGTTTCTGAAACCAATTTTAATGGAAGCTTAATTAAGGTTATAGCATTAGAGCAAAATCATTAGACAGATACTAGATGCTATATATAAATAATAATACGTGATCTAGAACACACCTTGAATGTTCAAATTACTAGCTCAGGTCCATCCTCTTTGAACACACTCATACACACAGGCACACACCAAATGGAAGATCATTGTACTTTTTTTCACTTTGTCTTGTGAGGTCTAAGACGCAGGTGCAGGATGTCATAGAAGAGTCAAAAGCAGACAACCACTCATTCTGAACAAACGTTCAAATTTCAAGGACTTATTCTGCTGCTTGAATGGAAAGCAGGTGAAAGATCTACAAAAAAGAAGCAATTCATCAGAGAACCCCAGATCTGGAAAGCACTTATATCAAGGATAAGAAACAATGGTAAATATGTGTATTGTATACAGAATAATCTTAATTAACATGAAAGTAGAAAAGACATTTCCTTTTCAAAACTCCCAATGCATTTGTTATTTTTGTCCATATTTTCACATTTGTTGAAAGAAATTTTCCCTACCTGAAAATTGTAGGAAATATTGATTGTGCTTTGAAATGTATTAGCATTTTAATTCTACCCCATTGTTAGCTTTTTCGTTCATGCAGTTCTACACACACACACACACACACACACACGCTCACACAGTTTGAAAACCTCTTACTAAGCATTGTAGGGTTTGGATGCAGAAATAAGTAAGATTTTTTCTTTGTCTGAGAGTCAAGAAGGAGAGGCATCCACATAGACTGCGTATTGTAGTACTATATGAGAGATGGTTTGGGACTAAACAGAAGCAGTATCCTCAATGAAAACTGCTGATTTTAAAGGAAGAATTCACAGACTATTGTTAATTTGGGCAAGTGAGAGATATTAGAGGTCATATATTGGTCTGGAAAACTCTTGAGGCACTAAAGGTCACAGTGACACATTCAGCATGGCCAGAGCACAGGACACCAAATTGAAGCAAGAATTTGAAGTTGCCTTGGAAAGTGAGTGCTTCCCTTTCACAAAGTGAGTAACAAAGAACACTTTGAATTGGCAAAGGATACGAGCAGTTTGGTTAGTAGAAGACCAGGAGGGTGGTGAACAGGTCGTACTAGAGTTATTGGAGATGGAAGCCAGAGATATCACATGCCACAATATAGACAAAACAAAAACCGATCTAAGCCAAGTTGTGCAAACCAGTTTAAGCCCAGAGGTGACCTGTGTTTTGTTGTTTGTTATGAGCAGCAGTGACATCAGGCAGATGCTGCACATGCCATTCATAAGTATATTTATTGTCCAATGTCCTTCACTCTTCAATTGCATATGTTAACAGTACAATTCCCTCAGGCATTTAAGTTTGTGAGCTCTGGTCCAAATTTAGAAGTGTCAAAGGAGTCAGAGAGAAGAGGTCACAAGCCTTCTTCTTGCTTTCTCAGGTGAAGCTGATTTTCTAACAATAGCATATCTGTGATTCTTTCTTTCACCATTAATAAACACATTAACACTTTCCATAGTTCGAATAATAATTTTTAGCAATATTTGAATTATGAATGTCACTATACCACCATTTTTAATTATAAGAATTCAATGAGTATTGCTAGTCACAGTGCTATTTCTTGAAGATTATCAATATTTCATTACATATTATGAATATGATTCTTGGGCTCATTATTGCTATTTCTGCATCCTACACAAATCTTTTTTTTTAAATTTTGGTATGTCTTTATTTCAGATTTGGAATATAACGATTTGAGACCCAGGCCCATGTTGGTCAACATATTGATTGAAATAGATTAGTATTTTAAGGTTTATTTAGCATTTACTTTTATATTCTCTGGCAAAAAAAATTATTAGGAGAAGCACAGAAAGATGTATTATGATCAATGAGTCAATTCCATTTCAGGCAGTGAAATTCAAAAGGGATAAATTAGTCTAAAATTTGAAGAAAAAAATGGAAAGTCTAATGCAAACTTATTTTGTGCAACTATTTTGTTCTTCATGGTGAGAAAAATTTGAGAACTGTGGAGGTTGTCATTACATGCACAAAATTTCATTTATCATGCATGTCTCTTTTTAGAGACATTGATTTTGATGGAGAAATTTCAGTGTATTTTGAAACCAAAATCTTCCACAAATAGCTTAGACTATCATTTCAGAGTGAAATGAAATGAACACTGTAATTCTTTGTGTGATCTCTAAACTGACAAAACAATTGCCCAGTTATTTTCTGCTTTGAGACCCTCTGTCAATGGAAAAAGTTATTTTGACTTTTGTTTTATGTTCTGTTCTTTTGGAAAAAAAGCAAATCTTTATTTACATTAATGTGATTACTTTAACAAATAATATTGATAAATAAAACTAAAGAAGTTTAAGTTGTCTTTTTACCAAACACAAGTGAAAATATCATTTTAACCTAAATTAATTTGCTAATCATATAAATTTCTTGTTTAGATTGCAAAATTCTTACTTTAAGGTACACATTAAAATATAATTTCAAAAAAGTATGTGGTAACTGGGATCTAGTAACATTATTTAGCCCAATGTAACCAGAGCTATGAGAAAATTAAATGGTTTTAAAGAAGGTTTAATCAGGTTGATTTCCTACTGTTAAAAATGAATATTTATTCATTGAGTTTCTAACATAAAATTATTTTTAATAATTTGCTCAGCAACTTTGTTTATGTGGTTGTTCTTTCCTTTAATCAAATAACTGCTTAAATCCGTTTTGTATAGATGTGACTTAAAATGACAGAAATCACACCAGAAAAGAGTTGTGATTGTACAACTGAAGAAAATGACATCTAGTCTAGTCTCCTGAATATTAATCCTTAATATTTACTGAAGTTTTTCTCTGTTGCTGGTACTTAAGCAAGTACTATCTCATTTAAGCCTCACACCAAGATCTGATCTAGTACCATTACAATTTCCACTTTGCACAGTGAGGAACAAATTCAGAGAACTTAAGAAAACTACTAAAAACCACAATAATTAACCTTGGTCAAGTTTCAATGTTACTATTTAATTATTATCAAAATATACATAGTTTAGAAGCCTAAAATCTTTTAATGATTATACTATACTACCTTGTAGCTCAAAACAAAAAGGATTCAATAGCATGAGAAAAGTAAAAAATGTTGTTGATATTTGAGATATCTGCCACAAAGATTTTTTAAGACCTTATAAACATGTATTGCTGAAATAACTTGTGAATGGGTGGCAACATTTTTATATAAAATGATAATATTTGATTATTTGCTTAGTGATCCCATGGATTAATTAGCTAATTGGATATAAGGAGTTTTTCATTCGTTATTTTCTATGCCTTATGATAGAACCATTTTTTAAAAAGGAAGTTCATTTCTTGATTTAGTTTTTATTTCAAAACAATTTGTTTTAAATGGAGAGAGAGAGAAAGAATCAACTTCATTTAGTTTTTTAGCTGGCCTTTGTTTCTTGGACACTTAGTTGTGTATGTGGTGCTGGGGTTTGAAGCTGGGTCCTAGAGCATGCCAGGCAAGCACTCCAACCACTGAGCCACTGCTCCGGCCCTCAGAACAATTTTAACAGTTTTACTGAGGTATAATTGATATTTTAAACCTGCGTATATTTAATATATGTAATTGATAAATTTGGGAATGTTCATTTACTTATGGCACTATTACCATACTCAAGATATGAAGCATATACATCACCTCCAATAGTATACTCATATTCTTTTGTTGGTTTGTTTGGTTTGTCTATTTGTTAAAAACATTTAACATGAAGTGACCCTGCCTTCTAAGTACACAGTAGCATATTTCTAATTATAGATAGTATGTTACCTAACAGATCTCCAGAATTCACTCATCTTATACAACTGATGCCTTAGACCCTTTGAGAAAGGGCTTCCCATTTTACTCTCTCCTTGATGCTCAGTTTGACTATGTTAGATACCTCCTGTAAGAGGAATCATGAAGAACTTGTCCTTCTGACTTTTCATGTAATATCCTCCAGGTTCATTCATGTTATTGTAAATGAGAAGCAGCTGTTTTTCTTTTTCTAAGGCAAAACAGTGTGTGTGTGTGCACTCACGCGCGTGTGACACTTTATCTATTCACCTGTGTATGAATTTCTGGATTATTCTCATATCTTGACTATCATGAATAACACTATAATGAACACAAAAGTGCTCATATCTCTTTGAGGCCAAAATTTCATTCCTTTCCCATATTCACTTCCGTGCTGCCTTCCACTGAGGCTGTCACTTTACAATCTAACCAATAGTGTAAAGGGTTTAATTTCCTGTTCTTTCTTTTTGCACTCATCCAATACTTTTGCTGTTTATTTTCCTTTCTTAATTTTAACCCACATAGTTACACAAATGGAAGACATGAAAATTTTGTTAATTAGGTAGTATTTGCCACAAATATTACTGGATCTTTTGGTCATAAGTCCCATGGAACAAAACTGGCAGCCCACAGTGTGTCTTCTACAGATTCCTCTCCTGCTGTAACTCACGCAAAGCTCAGGCATTCCTCAATGAGTTGAATGAGCTACACACCAGAATTGAGACAGCCTCAACAGGTGTTGCACCTCGTGTTAAATGGTGAGTTGTAAGGGTTGGAGAGGTGGCTTAGCAGTAGAGCACTTGCCTGGCAAACCTGAGGACCCAGGTTCTATCTCCAGCACCTCATACACAACTAAGTGGAGGTAAAACAAAACCCATAAATGAAAAGAAAAATAAAAGGCTGAGTTGTGTAAGATACAGAAAGGACTTTTACTTTAGAGAGAGTACCTTGACATGCCCCAGAGTTCTGGGTCCTCAGGATCAAGACAGACATGTCAGACCTCTAAATTTTGCTAATGAGTTTCTCACTTTTCTCCACAGAACATTTGGGTTCTTCCTGATTAACAGATACAACAAATCTTGGACAGAAGGAAAACAAAGAAGAAACAATATACTCTATATTACCACTTCATAGAACAAAATTAAAATGTATAAAATAAAGGAGGAAGGTTATGGTACTGACTTTAACACAACAGAAAGAGATAAGCAATTTGATACCTTACTTTAACTGGTTTTCTAAATAAACCAGAAAGAATATTTCCTGTTGTCACAAAGCATCTTTAATGTAGGTGAACTGACTTCATTGAAATATTTTACTTTCTTCTAGAAAACAGAAATCAATAGATAGTGCCTTTAGCTAATTTATGCTTTTAAGACCTAGAGTAGGTTGAAAAAAATATATGGTACAACTGATGGCTGTATTCTAATTTGGGCTACATTTAAATTATAATGTCAGGTAATTTTTAAATGGACAGCAGTGTTCACTAAAGAAGTGTTCTCCAATTATTTCCCTTAAGCAATGCATCACACAAATTAGTGGAGTTTCATGGGAAATTCAATTCAGTGGTCTTCCTTCCTTGCTTTCCCTCATTTCCCCTTCCTTTACCCTCCATCTCTCCCTCCCTTCCTTTTCTTTTCTCTTCTTTTCTTTCTTCCTTCTCTTTTCTGTGGTGTTGGAAATGCTCTTAGTTCAAATTGATATACAGCCCAAAGTCACTAGACTAATATTTCACAGTACAGTTTTGACTTTAAAATTATAGTTGTAATTTCCAATACATTTCCACTATATGGAAGTCCAACAATAAGCTAATTTTTACATCACTCATAAATTTAGCTTTTAAAATTTCCCAAAAGTATTTCTCTAAAATATTTTAACTATGACAGTTAAATACATAAACTCTAAGTTGCCCATGGTGATTATTTTCAAAGACAATACTTGGCATAACTATTTTATTTCAATTTAAAAAGTTATATGATATCATCTTCTCATCTAGTCTCTGAGAAAAAGTTGGGATCATGAATAAATCCATAAGTTATTGCTGAAGAATTTAGATATGCTTATAATCAAGTGATTCACAGGATTTAAATCGACATATATGCATATATACATACATATACATATAAACACACATACATTCATTATACCTGGTTTTCCTAATATGTTTAGAATGTAGAAACCACTGAAATTGAATGGATTATGCTCCAGCTTTGTCAAGCTCATTCACTTGTTACTTACAACTTCAGTCTAAAATTAATTTCAAAAATATTTTAAATATTATGCCATCTTTTATATAAATATATAGGAAATAATTTCTAACTTTATAAATTATAAACAAATCATGTCTACTATCTTAGATGATTTCCTGGGTAAATAAATACACTTTTACAAACTAGAAGCTCTGATTACTCTAAGCACGGAATCATTTGTGCAAATTAAATGCTTCAAAAAGCACGTTCAATATGTGTAGCACATGATTTATCAAAAATCATGCAAAAAGGGGCTGCAGCAGTGGCTCAGTGGTTACCATGCTTGCCTGGCATGTGCTAGGACCTGGGTTCAAACCCCAGCACCACATTACACAATGAAGTGTCGGAGCAATGAAAGCCACATGAAAAACTGAATAAAATTGATTCTCTTTTTCTCTCTTCTCTCACTGTCCCTCTCCCTTTAAAAATAATGCAAGAGTGCAAATAAAATTTGTAATAACTCACCATTAACATTATGCAAGAATTGCCTATTCTGTATTTTCTTCCCAATTTCCACTTTTAGTTTGTGAGTTAGCAGGATTCTATTTTGAGTTGACCAAAGATATCTCCAAATTATATATAGAATAAGAAGGCATCTGACATAAATGAGATATTTCCTCTCTATAGAATAATATGTCCTATTTATAGCAATTCTTAAGATCAACTTCCTTTTCATATTTAGCAAAATTTTTAACAAATCTTCAGATGAATCAAAAAAGGACATGTGAGGACAGAAATAACAATTGGAATAAAATGTTTACAGTGTATTGACAAGTATATTCTTTGAAAAATTAACTTTTTTTATAATGGTAAATCGTTTTTTATTGTCAGAATATTCACACCCAACATAAAAGATGCTGCTGCTTCTCCCTAATGGAACAGGACAGAAAAAAATTCCAATTTAGTCTCTTGCTGTGCTATATGTACTCTCACAGAAAACATTTTCTATGAAAAGTTTCAGAGGAAAGGTGGCTTGAAAGGACATAAATAAAAGTAGCACCAGAGGGACCAGGTATCAATTGTCTCAATATTCCACCCATTCAGGAGTTTTATTTTGTGAAATCATTGCATTCATAATATAAAAATTAAAATAATAGTAAATTACCAAACTCAATAATTTTAGATAATGAATTGAAAAAGGCAATTTCAAAATGATTTTGAGTTTCCTGTCAAAGGTAACTTGGCTAAGATAACAATCTAGCTATATACTTTAAAAACCAAGGATAGAGGAGGACCAGTTTTATTTCTAAATTATAACTGAACTACGAGAAAAGAGGCTATTTTACATACTGGTATGAATTTGGACCACATCAGATACACTATAATTATAAAAATAAACAAGTTTTTGTAAAGATTAACCTTGCATTCATTCTTCAAATTGCACAGTAAAAACAAGCTATCTACATTAACAGTTATCAGGTAGTTAGAATTACAGTGGATATATGTTTAAGTCTGAAGCAATTAAGAAGTATGTAGTTTTGTTTTCATAATGTAAGAAAACTAAAATTTAAGTCATATCTAGAAATACATAAAATCTTTTCAAAATTTACAATGAGGAATGCATTCTTTACTCATTAAATTTTAGTAGTCATGATATAAAGGATTCAGCAGTCTATTTATATAAAAGTCCATTTTTATTCAATTTACAAAAGCAATAAATAAGAAACTATATTAATTTCCATGAAACCTGTTGTACTTTATGATCAGTGGGACCATTTCTGTTACTTTATGCCTGAGCTAATAAACCTATATTCCATTATGAGGAAGGTTCATTTCTGGAAAGAGGACAATTAACTTTTTTACCAGAGACATGTGCAACATTGTTTATCATTTTTATGGAATAGTAATTAGATTTTTTCTTAGCTCTTGACCTATGATTCTTTATATTCATTGTTTTAGTCTTAGAAACAACCTTATTAGTTATTAACACCCTAGCACTTTATTCCTTCTTATATGTATCAAAATTCAACTGAAAAATGAGTCATGGGTTGAAAAAAGGGATTTAATTTTTGTATCTGCAATAAGACTTTGTCCACAAGATAAACAAAAACACACATTATGATAAATTACATTTTTAAATGTAAAATCAGGATATAAAATGTTTTTTCATGAGAAAGTTATACAATTTAAGAAAAATAATTAAAAGGTATAAATATAATTGATTGGCAGTCAATGACATGAGAGGAACCATGGGAGAATTTAAAAATAGACTAACTTGTACAGAAAACAGAACCTCAGCTCTTGAAGAAAGAACTTCTGACAATGAGGACAGGCTGAGCAAGCTAGAAAGCACAGATGACAAAAAAAAAAAAAAAGAAAGAAAAAAAACTCACAGAACATGAACAGAATTTCAAAAATGTCTGGGATTAAATGAGAGAAACAATGAAATAGTAATTGGTATAGAGGAAGAAATTGAAACACAAATGGATGAGATAAGGAACATTCTCAAAGAAATGCTAAAGAAAATTTTGCCTATATAAAACAAGAGTCAGATATGCTCATCCAGGAAGCTTACAGGATACCCAACAGGCCTAATCAAATGAGAAGCTCGCCAAGACACATCATATTCAAAATATACAACAGGAAAATCAAGGAAAGAATACTGAAAGCAGAGAGGGAGAAATGCCAAATCACATGCAGAGGCAAACCAATAAGAATCACATCTGACTTTTCAGTTCAGACTCTGGAAGCAAGAAGTTTATGGAAGGAGATCTTTCAATGCCTGAATGAACACAACATGCAGCCAAGAATACTATACCCAGTAAAACTCAGCTTCAAATTTGAGGGGGGAAATAAGAACTTTTCATGATAAGAACAAACTTGCAGCATTCATGAACAGAAAGCTAGAATTACAAAGAATTCTCAAAGATAAATTCCAGATAGAAGAACATGCTAATATTCCTCAAAATCCACAAACAGAGGAAATTCAACAAAGGTACATTCTATCAATAGACAACTAATAAAGCACAGAATTTACTAATAAAACTCAATGAATGTGAACCACAACCACATAATGCTGAATGTGAATGGTCTCGATGCAAAAATCAAGACAGACTAGCAGATTGGATCAAAAAACAAAATCCAACAATATGCTGCTTACAGGAAACTCACCTGATAGCTAGTGACAATCACAGATTAAGAGTGAAAGGATGGAAAAAATCTACCAGGCATATGGCTCAAGAAAACAAGCTGAAGTTATAATTCTTATATCCAACAAAGTGGATTTTAAACATAAATTAATCAAAAGAAATAAAGAAGGCCTACATCTTAGTAAAGGGAATGATACAACAGGAAGATATAACCATAGTAAATATATACTCTCCAATCACCAATGCTTCCAACTATGTGGAAAAAATGCTCCAAGATATAAAGCCACTTGTGGACCTCAACACAACAGTACTGGGAGATTTTAACACTTCTCTATCACCAATAGATAGATCATCAAAGCAAATAAACAAGAGATCTCCAGTCTAAACAACACCATAAATCAAACAGACAACAGATATCTACAGAATATTCCACCTCAAATTGTCAGAGTATACCTTCTTCTCAGCAGCACATGGATCCTTCTCCAAAATAGATCATATCCTAGTTCACAAAGGAAATCTCAGCAAATATAAAAAGTAGATATTATTCCATGTCTCCTATCAGACCATGATGCTATGACACTAATAATTAATAGCAAAAGCCGTAGCACAAAACACACATATATATGGAGATTGAATAACACCCTATAAATGAAGAATGAATCCCAGAAGACATGAGAAAAGTAATTAAGGAATTCATGGAAGAGAATGAGAATGAAGACATAACATATTGGAACTTCTGGGACAGCATGAAAGTGTTCTTAAGGGGAAATTTTATTGCACTGAGTGTACACATTAAGAATCAGGAGAAGGGCTGGAATGGTGGCTCAGTGGTTATGGCACTTTCCCAGCTGCACGAGTACACAGGTCTAAACCCCAGCACTAAATAAGTGTCAGAGCAACGAAAGCCATGTGGAAAAATTAAATGAAAATTGAATCTCGCTGTCTCTCTTTCTCTGTATTTCTCTCTTAAAAAAAAAAAAAGAATCAAGAGAGATCCCTCTCAAATAAGCTTATTCTCCAACACAAATCTCAACATATGTATATGGATGGCATTGGAAGAAATCATACTGAGTGAAGTTAGCCAAACCCAGAGAGTCATGTGTCCAATGGTATCCCTCTTTTGTGGAGGCTGGACCTAAACCCAGGCTTGGGAGTAAGGTAGACAAACTCATGTATTAGATCCATAGACCAAAAATACAAAATATTACTATTTATGAGATACAGTTGCAAGATACTTCATAAGATATTTGAACAAGCTATTCTGCATACCTGTACAAAAATATAAATGTTCAATCCAATTGTCAAATATATTGAAGAATAGCAAGGGATGATAGGAATGGAGGAGAAGGGGAAACATTAGAACTGAGATAAAACAAGGTACATTTCAAGCAGTTATAAATGTCACTGTGCATAGTACAGCCATTTATATCAAAAATGTTCTTCATAGGTATAAGAATTACGTCACTGTATTTGGGTATTTTGGGAACAATATAGGACTCAGAAGAAAGGCAAGGGATCAGGGGATGGGAGGAGGGAGGTATAGGGGTGCTGGGAGGGATATTGAATAAATTGTATTCTGACTTTTGTGCATATAGGAATATATGACAACTAATCCCATCATTAGGTAAAACTGTAGTGCACTAATAAAAATATTTAAAAAGCAATAAATAAAAAATAATAAACAAATATAATTGAATGGTAAAATCCAGGACATATCACATTTACTGTAAAAGTAATTGATATAATCAATTTGGAATAGTGAATTTAATGCTATTTTAAAACTGATGAAAGCAGAAACTACATTTGTTTTTCTCACATATACATGCTGAGTATCCTATATGGTAAATGGCATCTTGAGGGAATCAAGATTATTTATTATTTATTGATTCGAATATCATTTGAAGCTAACGTCACATTCTGGGATGTTTTTTAAAAAGAACACTAGGTGACAAGTAGGATGGTTGGAATATGAATGTGCTGATATTGATAGATGGTTAGATGTAATAGTGACTTTCTGTGAAAGTTTGCTAATGATTGCTACAGTTTTCTCATTGGAGCACTAAAACTCATGAATTTAAAGTAAGGAAGGTTAGCGCAGTTGTACTTTTTCCTCCAACTTTATGTTGCATGGTTTTAAGATTATATAGTAGAATAGTTTAATTACATATGATTTCTGTTTCACCAAAGGAATGAAATAAAGTGAAAGCAACATAAAAAAACAAGTAGAGAGTATATAAAAGGAACTAAATCAGGGACCATGATTTTAATCTTGATATATGGAAAATTTTTAGGATGATAAAGGACAGTGAAATAATGCCCATTGTGTGGAACAGAGGTACTGGCTAGATTGCAAGAGGCTTGAGCTCCTGGGAGTGGCTGTGAAAGGAAAATCGGGGAGGATGTGGTTAGAAAGTGGACACATGTAAGCATTGACATTTGGAGTCTCTTAATTATGTCAGACAGAATCTCTCAGACATTCCCATGGAAATGAATGACTGAGGCAGGACGCAGCACAAGCCCAGTGGAGAAGAGGAGGTCAAACAAGGAAGGAGAGAAATTGGGAAGATTGCCCATATGTTTAGTTTTAAAATGCTCAAAATTAAGTCACAAGCAGAGTTACAATTCTTGAAAAATAAGTGCTATCTGTAACACTATAAGTCCAAGTAAGAAAAATGATTCAAGTAAAATTGTATAACCAAATGTCACCTAAATTTAAAGCTTTGTTGTTGAATGAAAGGCTGACTTCATAGTTGCATTTTTCTAGATCTTATTTTAAAGTGGTGTTTGGATTTGTGGATTAATGCACAAAAGGAATATGTTAAATTTAGATTTAGTATTGACAACTGATAGGAGACAGAACACCTTCCTCCACACTACAAATGAAGGGTGGGGACAACATTCATTTCCGGCATGTGGTTATGAATGTTATGATGGTTATGAATTTTAAGAACCTGAAGCTAAGGCTGAAATTCTAACTCCAAAGTCTTTGATGGTATAAGCTGCTGGAGGTGATTTAGGTTCTGTTGTTATGAATGGAACTCGTGTCCTTTATAAGGAGGCCTGAGAGAGACCTCTTGTTGCTACGCCCTGTGAGATTGTAATTAAGGGAAGGCCAGTTAGGAAGTGGGTCCTAACCAGGCACTGAAATCTACTTGTGCCCTGATCCTGAGAAGTGTGAAAAATACATTGTTGTTGTTTATAAACCACAAATTCTTGCAGCCTAAACAGATGAAGTGTCCCTGTGGATGACATTCTGAAGGGAAAGGTACAAGCACCCCATAGTTTCCATGGGGACTAATTCCAGAAGCCTATAGATAACATTCTCTATGGGCATTCTCTGTATTTTCCTATAACCTACATACATCCTTCCTGTATATATTAAATCATCATTAGATTCCTTATGATACTTACTATAAAGGCTATGTAAATTATTGTTATACTGTATTGTACATGTTTAGTACAGATGCTACTGAGGGGATGGAGTATTTTTGACTCAAAATTTGTTGAATCCACGAATGTGGAAAAATACAACACAGGGGGCCAACTGTAGTTACTCTGTTCAGATAAGACTGACTACAAAATGCTGTGGTAGCTAACAGTCTCCAAATTTCAATGTACATCATAATAAAGGTTCATTTATTCTTCACATTACAGATTCAATTCAGGTCAACAGAGGATCCATCCTACACTGGCACAATAACACCCACAAGTTTATTTATTTATATATATATATATCTCACATCTGTTCACAATTTGTCAGTCATGGCAATAAAGAGAAATGGAATATTTACAATAGCTCTAATGACTGCAAGACAAAAACAAATAGCTAAATAACAAAAAAATTAAATAAACACATGTGCAACTTTTTAAATAAGGGAAGACAATCTGCCAAGCAGATAAAATTTATAACATCTCATTGAATTCTACCCTATGAAACATCTAAAAATTGTCACTAAGTTGTTTTACCCCTTAGCTCCTCATTCTCAAGGAATGATATTGCCCTCCACATAAAACATAATAGAAAGTCATTCCAATCAGGTGTGAAAGACTAAATTGAACATCTCAGTTTATATTTGTCTTAGAAAATCTTAGAAACATTTTTCTTACTTGCCTTTTATATATTTTTTCTTTCAGACTACTTTCATTATTGCTTATGAGACATAATCTAATAATCTCATAATTTAATCAAAACTGGACACGATTTCAGAAGGAAGAAGCTGAGATGTTCCCACAAACTTTTGAGTTTTAGTTATTTTCCCTTCGATGGCAGCATTTAGTTTTTGCTATGTAAGAACAAATGGAAATGTGTATGAAGTATTTTGGTCATGCACAGCTGCACTCAGACGACATTAGCAACTCGTTATTGAAGAAGACAATGTGGGTCAACACTTCCACAACATTTTGAAGATTTTTTTTTAATAAAACTGTGATTACTCTCTTAAAAGGAGGTTTGGTCCCAGAAGAGTTAACATATCACTAAACAATTTTTGTTTTGAAGGGAGTGACAGGCATTGGAAGAGAGAAACCAGGAAGAAGAACCCAATAACTAAGCAAGTGTCACACAATTGAGGCATACAATGACAAGGGAGACAGGAAGTCAATTTCCAGATGGATCTTCACAAGGCGGGAAGCCTGGTGCCATAATCTCAGGATCATAAGCCCATACTTTCTGTGTGGCTGTCAAGGCACTTGCATTTGTACCAAATATATTTTGGATCACTGATGTCAGAGATAATAATGGTACTGAGATGCCAATATAGCTTTCTCCTTGGGAAAACTATACACTTGAAAATAACCTAGAACGGAGAAATATCAAGGAAACTCTCCGATAGTTCTATTGAAGTTAGGATTGACAGCAGTATAGATTGTTGAGAGTAAGTCATGGAGTGTACTATAAAGGGGAAAAAGAGATCTCTCTATCAATTGTGTTTGGAACACACAGAAGGAAAAATAATACGAATGTGATATAAAATGAACTTTCTTCCAAAGCTATACAATTTATTTGAGGACAACATTTTCAGATCAGTGTTGATAACCAATGTACCAGAATATTTAAAAATGTGTTTTCTAGGGTTGTACTATTGAAGTCAAATGCATCCTTTGCTGTTCATGTGTTGTGCATCTTTTGGTGACTTAGTTTCTTCATAAAATGAGATAAACTGGTAATCTTATAACTAATTGGACAAATTAATCAGTATAAATCACTTAAATAAGGACATATACATACTTAAGCACTCAGTTAAATGTATTCACTATTAATTTTATTCACATTAAGAGTATTCAAACAAGATATTCTTAATGTGAAAAAATATTCACATATGTCCTTATAGGAATTTGATAAAGTATTAAAATAAATTTCATGTAATTTTAAATTACTCTCAGTAAACTGACTATAAAAAGAAACTGGTTAATAACAATAAAATAATTTAAAAACATCCATTGGAAATAAGTCAACTAGTACCATTTAAATTAATAACCATATATAGCACATTATTTTTAAAATATTCCTCAAGGTATAATTATAGTTTTGCTTTAAAAACATTCCTTTTGAAATGTATACACAGGCACATACACACTTGCAAACACAGATCATTTCAAGAAAGACAAAACTCTGTTCATGGTAGTTATCTCTGAAGAAGACAATGTTGTGTGTATGTAATGAAAAGAAATTTAATTTTCTTTGTGTTATTCTTTATATTAAAATTTTTAAACTGGGACTTCTAATAGCATTTCAAAAAAAAAATAAAAATATTTTCTTTCCCCATACAGCCTTGTTTGACTTATAATATGTATTTTTTATTTCAATGCTATTTTTCTTTTGCTATAGTAGGTACAATCCACAGAAATGAGAAGACACGGTTGAATTATGTTTGAATGTTAAGGGAGCTTTTTGATTCAGACGTTAGTTGCACTTTGTACTGGGGTGGGTGGGAAAAACCTTGTTCATTGATGACCTACCAGAGAAGGATTAACACCAGTGTACCTTGCCAAAAGGGATATTTCTCCGTTCTAGGTTATTTTCAAGTGTATAGTTTTCCCAAGGAGAAAGCTATATTGGCATCTCAGTACCATTATTATCTCTGACATCAGTGATCCAAAATATATTTGGTACAAATGCAAGTGACATATAACAAGCTTATAATGGAAGTTTGTGGTTCAGGGTAGCAGGGGAACCTAAAATGAACAGCACAATTTTATATAGAGGATAAAGAAAACAAAAAAATAGAATCATTTTCCTAGTGTGATTTCTAGGAAAGCTGTGAAACAGCCTCTTTTTATAAAGTGTGGACACTGTTGACTAGGTATATTAAAAACAATCACTCTCCCAGCCTTTAATTTTAACATCTTTGCATCAATCATTATCTAATTTTAACCTTGTCATGCAAAGTGTCTTCAAGGATAGCTATTTCAAGATGCTAGAGTTAGCACTAATATGAAGGGGTGTTTTCACTTGTACTTAATGTCCTATAAAAAGTACCTTAAGAAATACAGATTGAAATTTTGATAATTGAAATGCCTACACACTTTATAGAAATGATGTGCAGAATTAATTGTTTTGTTTTTCTCAAAACATGTGAGCTAGGCACATTCATGAAAACCTTAATGAAATTATTATAGTGATTTTATAATAATGGAAAAAGATATTGTTCTGATTATACAAAAACTTTAATGATCCAATTCATTATTTTTCTCTATACTTATAATGAAATTAAATTTACTTTGAAATGAACTGCTTTCTAATATGCAGAACATCTTGGTTTTGCTGTAATAAAATTTTATATCCTCTGAAAGTTTGGCTATGAATAACTCACATCTAAAAACACTATTTAAAATAAAATTTCCTAACTATTTTTATTTAAGCAGTATCTTTATCCAGCACAATAATAAGTATTAATGACATAAGTGAGAAAGTTCTTATCTTTTTATTTTCAGCTAGCTTTTTAATAAGTCTCTTTTTAAGGACTCATGGCAAAGCTTGCTACATCCTTTTTAGCTTAATAGAATATTTAAAATGCATGTAACATAGCTACAGAGTTTTAAAACTCAATAGCTGAATGTGGTGGCACATACCTGTAATCCAAGGGGCTGAGGCAGGAGGACTACAAGTTCAAAGCCATCCTTAGCAGCTTAGCAAGGCCCTGTCTCAAACTAAAAAATAAGAATAAATAAAAACTTTTTAAAAGTGTTGTGAATAGGCTGAGTGATTAAGTTCACCTGGGTTCAATCCCTATCCTTGGTACCAAAATAAACAAAAAACCTCAAATAGGCACCATTGCAATGGCCATGTGTACCCATGCATACCATCAATCATTCAGAATAAAGAACACAATTTCTATCATGTAGCCTAAATTAAAATTAACCAGACATAGAGAGTAGTGGTAAGAAATATTAGAAAGTTAGAATTCTTTCATCCCATTTACCCCTTCTACCTTATTTATTCTGTCATATATTTTATTTCTCTATATTTTCAATCTCACGAAGTAATACTTGAACTTACTGAATAGGTTTTTCAGACTTTACTTGAAGCATCTTTCTTTCACATTTATTTTTAAGGTGATTCTCACTGATTATAATAGTCTAGATGGATAGTCATTTGCATTAAGCACTTTAAAGATATGATCCTACTGTTAGGTGGCCTTGAAGATTACCATTAAGAAATCAGCTAACTTTTTAATTATTCTCATTTTAAAGCTATCTTTTTATAGCTGCTTTATAATTTTTCAGAAATTTTGTTATGACAGACCTGGCTGCCATTTTACTTTATTTGCTGTACTGTGGTTGGTTAAAAGCACTATTTTGAATCTCTGGCTTACTATCTTTTGCCGTATGGGAATATTTTTAGTAACTATCTCTTCAAATGTTATATCTATTCTCTTTTCACCTCTTCTCTCATCTGGCACTCTAAACACAAGTCTTTTAAATGTATCCCACATATCTCCTGTATTTTATCTTCTGTATTTTAAATCATTTTGTCTCAAGGGTTTAGTCTGAATATATCCTACATTTCCATTCATTAAATCATCATTCAACTAAGTCTAAAATTCTGCTAAACTTATCCATTGATTTCTAATTTTCAATTAATATATTTCTACTTCTTTGTTATTTTCCACTTAATGACATTTTCATATTATCAACTAAACAGTCGTTTTAAACTATATGTTGGTAACTCCAATATCTAGTTCTTCTGTGCAACATTTTATTCATTTCTCTTGGTTTTCATTTAAATCCTATTCCTTTGCATACGTTATATTTCAATAACTATTGATATTGTATATGAAAAAGTATAGAGATATTTTAAAAGCCACTTCTTTCAACTAGGTCTTATCTTTGGCAAATAATTGGGTTGCCCATGCCACATTCCCTTGGACCATCTGATTTCAAAACAGCCAAAATGTACAATTGCGTGCATGAGGCCCACATTCCACATCGAGTGTGTATCAGCATTTTGGTGCCTCCTTGTGTAAAAGCTTTCTCCAATGCCTTGGAAGCCTCTTCCACAGTCACACAGAGGCAGAGTCCTCAACTGCAGGAAAGTAATGCTTTGGAGATAATATTCAACCAACCATCAGTAGATAAATAGTCCAGTTTTACATTCTTCAGAGGGGGTTAATTCTGAAGTAAGTATGCGTGGTTTCTCTGAGGATTCTTTCTTGATTTGGGAGCCAAATGCTCCCAGTAGTTATCAGATCATTCGAACACTTTTTGACATTTTTCTCTCTTTTGATTTTTTCCTTTTACTCTGTTTCCATAATAACGGCTCAAATAAACTAATTGCATACGGGTCTTTATATCAATTTCTGCTTTCTGAACTAAACTAAGACAAAGTGGATCATCTAATCCAATAGTAAAAGGGGTTGATTTGAAATTAGACTTTAATCTTGGCTGGGTCAGTCAATTTCCACTTCACACTTTTCCCCAGATTGAAGCTCTTTGGAATACTGAAATAAAGTCTGGATTAGTTTGCCATTCTCCTAGCCACTGCTAGAATTTCAGCCTTTGCTTTTGAGTTCTATCTCTGTTATCTTTTTCCTCAACAGTAAAGTGAGTTTATTTTTGTCCATTCTTTCCAATCTCATTTAGAAAATAAGAATTAGAATTTATTTTCACTTAAAAAAATCCTAAACTAATATAACTAACATGTTGCTCAGTGTAACATCTTGAACCTGAATTATAGTTTCCCTAGTATTTAAAAATTATATGAATTTCTATTTGAATAATTATGTAAATATGTAAAACAATAACTATCACTATAATTTTTTAAATATTCAAATAAAATCCAGAATATCCTTCATACCAATTGTGAAATTTGTCTAAGTTTTATACATGATTTCTAGGAATGGAATTAAATACCTTCAAAATTATAATACGCTAAAAATTAGTAGCATTTTGTAGATTATACACTGTTTTATAGACTATAAAACTTAAGACAAGATGTGATTAAATGTGGAAATACCTGAATAATTTCTTCTAGACAAATGTTACTAGTGTTACACAGGAACTTTCATGGCACTGTGAAATGAAAGTTCATACCTAGCTCTGAAAGAAAGCAGAAAATTCATTTTTCAAAAGAGGTTTAAATAACCCTTTGATAATCAGCATCTGCATAATGCTGACCACTGGGGAGAAAATAATTATGTCAGCATGGAAATATTTCTAAGTGGTCATTTAAGAGATGTTGATATATTTTCAGCCATTTGAGATAATAAAGCAACTATTATTTTTGCATAGACTAGTGGAGACATGTCACTCTTAGAAGAATTGTGAACTTTGAACATTGGTTGCAACAAAGCAGAGAAGGTGCTAACAATAAGGCCATGAATCCATCATGGTACCCTGGGTTCCTTGCTCACATCCATGTAAGTAAAAGCTTGAACCACAACATGATTGGCAGGGCATGTTATGATAATGTTGTAATAGAAGAAGATGGAAGGCCTGTGAGACCGTCTCCTGCTCTCCTCTCTATCTCCCTCAGCAAGCTGGCCTGAGACAGTTGCTCATTTCTGAGTTTTGGTGATGTGTGGATCTTTCTGCCCCACACCCCTTAAAATAGAGTGTCAGAACATAAAACTACTCAGGTACAGTCCATCTTTGTCTCTCAGCCATGTGTATTTCTGAGATCTCATTGCAGTCATTGACTCCTATTGTTTTAATATTATCCTTTTCACTTTGTGGGACAAAGTAGCTTCATCGTCTTTTTACTGACTATGTAAGTAATAAACTGTTTTCATCTAAAATCTAAAAGTGATTCCTTGCACCTTTACCAGAAAAGTCAGTTCTTGTATTTAAACTTTCCTGTCTTGTGTGTTTGCTTGACAGTAAACAGGCTCAAGAAATTGAGTATACTGCACTTAGGGCCAGGACATGAGAAGTCATGGAACATATAGAAGAAGCACAGGAATACTGAAACAACAAAAAGTTAAGGTGATTTGGATGGGGGTCTATTAGTGATCATGCCATCTATTTTATTATAAGCATCACTTTCAAATAATGAAAACAATGAAGAGTAGTATAATTACAGAAAAATCAGGGTGTGCAGCATTTAATGAGGCAGTATAGACTAACACAAAATTTTTAAAAAACAGACTGGATTTCTTTAAACAGATATACCTCTGTCAGTTAGCTGTGTATGGCCACAATAAGGTTGTATTTTTAAAAGTGAAAAATTGATAAGGTGTAATGTTATACAACCTAATACTTTTTTAGAGATATTGTGGGTAAGGTAAGGGAAGGATAAGGGTGGGTAATTGGGGGAGGGGCACTCCTGGGAGTAAATCTAATATCCAGAAACTATACACATTTTATATTATTTTGTTAAAAACTTGTATGGTTATTCAAAAATAAAATTTTTTTTAAAAAGTGAAAAACTGAAACACTAAAGTACCACAACATAGAACAGTAAGACTTTAATTAGCTCACGAGTGCTTGGATAAGCTACGGTTTGCTGATTCTAGTCTACAATTAACTGAGTCTCAACAGGACTCTCTGCCTTTGTTGATACCAACTGAGCTTATTCATTGCACAGAGGGATAGCTGATCTGGAGTCAACCTGGCTAGTTTGGCTCTCCTCCATGTATCTGTTATCCTCCTCCCCCCAGGACCAGACCAGAGAGCTGGAGCAGTATATTCATCTCTTAACAGTGGAGAGGCACAAGAAAGGAGGCAATCACAAAAATATTATTGAAGCTATTGTTTACATTACATTTCTTAACATCCAGCCAAAGTAAGTTATTTGCTAAACCATAAGCCAAGGTTGGAGTGCTATCGTCTTCCCACTGGCAGGAGGGTAATGCAAAGCCTTATGGCAAAGGTTGTAGATGTATAATGCTATCATGCGGAGGGAGTGAAGAGTTGGAAAAAAATGTAGTCTGCCAAATCCTCCCAAGTTGAGGTCTCTATCTGAAGACATGCTTCAATTGGGTGCAATCATTTGTACTCAAAAATCTATAACCAAATCAAAAATCCATTAGCCAAATCTATGTGTACATGCAGACAAAAACATTCAAATTGCCTGTGAGTCTAGGAATCAAGTATAAAATTAATTTCTCACCATATATCAGCCTTTTTTTCCCCAACAGGATCATGTTTTATGCTTTTAGCACTTAAGTGTACTGTGTATTATAGTTATTATCACCACCCCCCAACATTGTCAAGTAAAAATTATCTTCCAAAAAGGGTAAAGGCTTGGAAGAAGGTAATTGAACTTAAAATATCTTTAAAATTTGCTGTTGTCGAAGAAAAATTAGAAATTATAAATTATGTAGATTGAGAAAATCACATAAAAGTTGAAAGGTATACATGTATAAGAAAATGAGGGAAGTGTGTTTGATTCTGCTGTTTTACCTTGCTGCCAAAATGCAGGCAACAGCTAGAGAAGACCTTGTGCAATGGGTTAATCTCTCTAACAAAGATTGTCACTGAGCATCATGTGGGCACAACAGATTGTGCTGAGTATATTCAAGAATCTGAGAAAGAAGGAATTGTAAGAGGTAATTGAGTTGTTGAAGAAGTTGGATTTCAAGGGAAATACTGGTGGATCAAATGACCTAGAAATGCCTAGACCTGTGTAACTTGAATGTCATTGAGGCATGAGCCATTTTTCCAGATGGATCACAGTAAACTTTAATTAAGGGGTCAGTTATGGTATAGAGCAAACTTTACTACTTGTAAGATACTCATCCAGCTTCATTTTCACTGTTGACCTAAAGAGGAACAAGGAATACTCGACATGAACTCTTTAAGGAAAAAATAGTACAAAGGCAAAATTCTTTAAATGGCAAGTAAGAATGACCATGGCATAATATTAAAAGCTTAATTTCAAAAGTACAAATATATTTTGTTTGTAGAATGTGCCTTCTCTCAATTGATAAGTAGCTATAATTTTAAAATAGTCCTTTAAAAAGCTTTTACTTTGTTAAGTATATTTGTCTGCATTGTGAACCACTAAAGTATTATTTTATTATTTATATTTCAATATAGTTCTACATCCCTTGAAATAAATGATAATGCAATTCATCTAGTACTTTATAGTATCATTGAATCAAAAAAATACACCTACAAATATTAAATAAATATTAAATAATCATTTAATTGGTCTTTTAAACACTTTATGTTGCATATAAACTACTAGTATATTTTTATGTACTTATTTGAGTTACTTGTCTGAATAATATTTGGAGAAATACGAGATTTTCACATGGGCTGATAAATCCTTATACTTAATATGATCAGCACTAAGTTTCCTGATCGGTTAAATTTTTATTTTTAAAGATGATTTTTAAGAATGGGCTAGATTAAAGTAATATGAGATGTGAGTGTGTGTGTGTGTATGTATGTGTGTATGTGTGTGTGCACTTGACTATATGGGTCATTGTAGTGAATGGAAGTTGCCAGTGTCCTTTAGACTTAAAAAAATCAGAAGAGGTATTAATTGAGAATAATAAAATCTAAAAGTGGAGGAGAAGGAATAATCCAATTGGATGCTATGGCCTCACTATGTATTTCATCCAGAAGTTATATATTATTTTCCTCAGAAGCAGTATGCTTCTTGGATACTTGCATTTATTATAAATTAAAATACAATATAATTTATGAAATCATTTTTCAGTTTTTATTTTTCTTATATCTTAAAATCCTCAGAAAATGAAGGTTATTCTGGCCTCTCTTGTCCTCTGAAACACCTTGCCTAGCAGTTATTATTATCATCTAAATTACATGGAAGGAAAACGAAGTGAAAGGATTTACTTGCCTATTAAAAGTAGCACAGTTTTACCCCAGAGAACCAAGGGTCGAATGTCTTCACTTATCTGTGGAGGCTGAAACTAGACCTTGGCCACTGAGAAAGGTGGTCTATTATCATATGTTAAATCAGATAAGGTGTAATGTTACACAACCTAACACATTTTTAGAGATGTTTTGGGAAGGGGAGGGGAGGGGTAAGGGTGGGTAATGGGGGGGGCACTCTTGGGGGTAAATCTCATCTTCAGAATCTATATACATTTTATATTATTTTGTTAAAAACTTGTATGATTGTTCAACAAATAAATTTCTCAATTAAAAAAAGTAGCACAGTTCATAAACAGGGGATGTATGATTTGAAACAAGGACATTTTAACCCTATAACCCATATACACCTCATCACAAACCATTTAAAATCAGTTTTAGGAATGCAGTGACTTGATAATCATAAATTTGGCTCATTTAAAAATACTTTTTAATAGATCTTCAAATAATCTATGACAAAATCATTCATTGGAATATATTTAATATAGAGCAAAAACTAATAAATATGACTTATTTTTACTTTTCATAGAAATTATAAACAATGCATATTGATAACTTTCAGATCCAATGATAAGCATAATACATTTGTATCATATCAAAATGCAAAAATAACAGAAGGATCTGTTGGTCAAGGAAAAGTGAAACAAATTTTTTTTATATATATATATATACACATATATATATACACACACACATTTTTTAAAATAGAGAGTCAGAGGGAGAGAGAAGAAGAGAGAATCAATTTTTTTTTATTTAGTTTTTCATGAGGCCTTCATCGCTCCAACACTTCATTGTGCACGTGGTGCTAGGGTTTGAACCTTCATCTTTTTGCATGTCAGGCAAGCACCATAAATTCCAAACCACTGCTGAAGCCCAAAACATACATTTTTCACATAAGTTTCAAAACACATTTTCACTGAAAATCTTTTCAATCCATATAAATCTTTACTTTTTTCTCAATCAAAAACAAGGCAACTAACAAGTTATAAAAGTAAAGACTTTTTGGCCATTTGTTTAAAGAACTTTCCGAAGGTCAGGACCTTTCAAGTTCATTCGTTCTTTATTTATTTTTTTCATCTTTTTTTTTCCCCAACACTTAGTTGTGTATGAGTGCGATGGAATTTGAAACCAGGTCCTCACGCATTCCAGGAAAACATTCTACCACTGAGCCACCTCTCCCAGCCACAAGGCCCTAAGTTCTATTACTTTATATAGAACTACCCAATTTTACAATAGTCATAACAAAAATGCTCTATCAGCTTTGGATCAGTAATCACTCATTTTTTTTTTAATTCTTACGTACTACAAAACAAAGGTGATGAAGATTCATGTTTTCTCAAACAGTGACCAAACTCAGGCAGTTTCCTTAATTACCAAGAGCATAGGCTCTCTCTTTTTCCACTCAGGGAGGCTTCCAATTCTTTCATCTGTCTAATTTAGGCACTTGTGGGTATCTAAAAGTAAACAAGCTGGGATTTATTAGGATTTGATTTCTTAAACACTCCTTATAAGTGAAATAAGCCATTTGCAAAAAGCCAAAAGTCAAATGTTCTCTCTGATACGTGGAAGCTAACCAAAAATAAGGAAAGCAGCCCAGGAATAGACAAAGGGGAAGGAAACAGAGGAAGGAAGACTGATGTAGGAGAAAATTCTGTAGACTGAAAAAGATTTAATTTTCCTGTGTTCATATGCAAACATATCATAGTGAATTTCATCAACATGGTGTTAACAAGTCACTAAATTAAAAAAAAGAAAGTACTAGTAAATAACAGAAAGCTCAGTAAAGGGAGGACAACAGGGATGGAATACTGGGGGACTGAATTAGAATATGTTGTACTCCTTGCTTTTATAAAAATGCCAATATTTATCCCATTGTCAAGGATATCTAAAAAGAATGGGGGTAGAAAAAAGAGGAGTAGGGAAATTACTGGGAACTGAGTTAAAACAAGGTATACTCAGAGCTATTATACTTATGTCAATGGGGGTTAGAGCAGTTCCTCAGTGGTTACAATGCTTACCTGGCATGTGCAAGGATCTGGGTTCGAATCCCAGCACCACATACACAAATACACAACTAAGTGTTGGAGAAATAAAAGACAGGTGAAAAAAAATCAATAAAATTGATTCACTCTTTCCCTCTCTTTAAAAAAATAATTGTCAATGTATATTCTTTTGATATGCATATCAGAAAAGAACAAGTGGTAGGAGGAAGGGAGGGGAAGTGGAAAAATGGGGGACTGAATCAGAACAACTTAAAGTCCATGCTTTTATAATTACATCATTGTATATGTTTATCATGTATACCTAAAAAAAATTAAAAATTCAATTTTAAAAAAAATTCCTAATTAGGTACAGAGAATCTAGTCACGTTTTTAAATGGAGCACCCTGAGTTCCCTAACTTACTTCAATAATTTGGAATTTATGTGGTTGTGTCCTGCAGCTTACGCTTTGGAGACTCATGCTTATACAGAAAGTTTGTTCTTCAGTAATCTTTATGCTTTAAATGTCTCAAGAATCTCAGCAGTAGATAGCAATGGCCAAGATCCAAAGATCAACAAGCACATTTACTTTCTGCCTCCGACTATGAACAGATAGAGTCTAATGAAAAAAAATGCTATGACTAAAACTTACAAACTTATTACAATATTAACATATCCCCAACCTAATTTTATTCAAAGCACTATACCTTAAATTTGGCCATTTACCTCCAAAGATGTCTACTTATAGTTTATTAACATAATAACCAACTTGCAGCAAGCTAAGAGTATTGGTCACTCTTAGAAATTGTTTCATTTCTAATAAATCCCTAATAGGTCATTATCTGTAGTTGAAAATATCTAAACTCACCTAACAGTCTTTTCTATAATGGGATTTTTCCCATATTTTTAGGTTTTGAAATATACCTGATATACAAAAAATTGCACAATTTAGTGTACATTTTGTGAGATTGAAAATTTACATATTCTTGAGACTATGACCATAACCAAGACACGAAATGCAACCATCACTTCCAAAGATTTCCTTATGTTCTTTTGTAGTTTTTTACTATATTTTAAATCTTTTTTGTAAGAGTATGTAACATGAAATCTGTCCTCTTAAAATATACCAGAAGGTGTTAAGTATAGGTACTATACAGTACATCTCTAGAACCCATTCATTCTGGGTAACAGAAATAATACCCTTTGAAAGGAAATTCACATTTCTCCATCCCTGCTCCCTGTGCCTAGTAACCACCATGCTAGTCTCTGGTTGTATGAATTTGACTATTGTAGATAACTCCTGTAAGTTCTTCCGAGCTGAGTTAGTTTATATTAGCAAAATGTCCTCTAAGTTTGTTCAAGATGATAGAAATGGCAAAATATCTTTTTGACAGAGAGGGGGTAGTGGAGATTGAACCCAGGGTACTTTACTACTGAGCTACATCCCCAGGGCTTTTTGATTTTCATTTCTTCTTCTTTTTTAATTTGAGAGAGCATCTCATGAAGTTGCTTTGAGCCTTAAAGTTACTGAGGCTGGCCTCAAACATGCTGTTCTCCTGCTTCAGCCTCCTTCTATTGTTTGTATATACCACATTTTCTTTATATATACATATATTAATGTACATATGGGTTGTCTCTGTATCTTGCTTCTTGTGCATAATACTTCAATAAACATAAGAGCGCAGACAAATCAACTTCCTGATATCGGTTATTTTGGATCTGGCTATACTTGCATGAAACTATAAATCAATAGTAGGTAGAAAATTAGAAAATTCAAGCATGTGGAAATTAAATAACCAACTAACAAATTAAAAATAAATCAAAAGGGAACTGAAAAATACCTTGTAACAAATGAAAATGAAAACACAAACTTATGGGATGAAGTAAAGTAGTCATGTGGGAAAATTGTGGTAATAAACGCTTACATGAAAGAAAAAGACTTCAAATTAACAATTTAACTTTATATTGCAAGGAAATAAAACAAAAAGTTCAAAGTTACTAAAAGGAAAGAAGCAATAAATGTGAGAGCAGAAATAAATGAAATAAAAACTGAAAAACAGATTTAATCAATGAAACTGAATTGATTTTTAGAGAGAGAGAGAGAGGATGAGCAACAGAGAAAGAAAAAACCAATTTTATTTATTTTTTCATCTGGCCTTTGTTTCTCTGACACTTAGTTGTGTATATAGTGCTGGAGTTTGAACCCAAGTCACCATGCATTCCAGGCAAGTGCTCCAACCACTGAGCTGCCACTCCATACCTGAGCTGATTTTTTAGAAAAGATAAAATTGATAAATTTTTAAGAAAAAAATTCAAATAAAATTAGAAATGGAAAAAAGATACAACTTTTATCACAGAAATACAAAAGATCATAAAAAATAATATGAATATTTATATATCAACAAATTGGATAGCTTATGAGAAATGGGCAAATTCCTAGAAATATATCACCCACCAAAACTGACTCAGGAATAAAAGAAAATATAAATAGTCTAACAATGGAGATTGAGTCTTCTGATGAAGATAAATCTAGTACCAGGGAACTCCACTAGTGAATTTTGGCACTTCCCAGCCAAGCCACTGTCCCCAGGCTGGGCACACCCCCAGACTTCTTGTCCCTGGCCATCAGGTGCACCCAGGACACCAACCCGTAAGGACCCCTGGTGGGAGCTGCCCACCTGCAGCACATGCCTGCCATCCAGGTATATGGGGACCATCCCCACTGAAAAGTATAGGAAGTCCCTTCATGGCAGGCAGGGAGGCCCATTCCAGTCTACCCTGGACGAACAAGACCCCAGGACCCAGCAGCCCCACCCCTGGTGCCACACTTTTGCAATCTAGCAGCCTTCTCCACACCCCCAACAGATTCCAGATCGACACCCTGGAGCTGAGATCCAAAAGGTGCACCAAAGCGAATCTCCAGGCAGAAGCAGCTTTCTGGAAAAAGGTAGTTATCAGAGGGCTGGTATCTGATTCCACCCTTTGACTAACAAGGAAAAAGCACCTGGTGACCTACCTTGCTTCCCCATAGGGAACTTCAATTCTAAGATCCAGAAGAAGTTCATCAAAAATGAGCAATCAAATTAGAAATGTTTCACCTCAAAACCACAACTCCCCCACCAAGGAATACATGAAAAGATAGAGGGATGAAAACCTAGAAAAAAATTTTCAAGGATATGAATATGAAAAGGAAAAATGAACTAAAGAAGATTTAATGAAGAGTGTGAGTGAGAAAATGCAAGAGATGAAAAATTATTATCAAAGAAATAGATATACTGAAAAATGAGTAACAGAGCTAAAACCTTCAGTTCATCACATCAGAGGAACTATGGAAAAATTTAATTATAGACTAACTTCTACAGAAAAAATAACCATACCTCTTGAAGAAAGAACTTCCAACAATGAGGATAGACTGAGTAAGCTTGAACACATGGATGACAAAAAGAAAAAAAAACCTCACCAAGGATGAGTAGAATTTTCAAAATGTCTGAGATTAAAACAGAAGAAATAATCAAAGAGTAATTTGGATACAAGAAGAAATCAAAACACAAAAGAATTGCATGAAGAATATTCTCAATGAAATACTTAAAGAAAGAAATTTCCATATTAAAAGAGAATCAGATATGTTCATCCCAGAACATTATAGAACACCCAATAGGCCTAACCAAATGAGAAGCTCACTAAGACACATCATATTCAGTATGTATAACAGGGAAATCAAGGAAAGAAAATTAAAAGTTACAGGAAAGAAATGCCAAATAACATTCAGAGGCAAACCAATAAGGATCACTTTTCAGCTAAGACCATAGAAACAGGAAGATCCTGGAAGGAGATATTTCAATCATATTTCATTCCGTGAATGACCACAACCTGTAGCCAAGAATATTATACCCAGCAAAATTCACTTTCATTTTTGAAGGGGAAATCAGAACATTTCACAACAAGATCAAAATGGCAGCATTCATGAACAAGAAACCAGCATTACCAAGAATTCTCAAAGATTAAACTCCAGTTAGAAGAACAAGCAAACAATCCTCAAAAGCCAAAAACAGAGGAAATTCAATAAAAGTATATCCTATCAAAGGGCAACAAAGACAGTACAGAACTCACTGATAAAATATGAAGACTATGAACCACAATCACAGAACTATCATAGTGCTAAATGTGAATGGTCTAAAGGCACCAATTAAAGCACAGGCTAGTGATTGAATCAAAACACAAAATCCAACAATATGCTGCTAACAGGAGATCCATCTTACAGCCCAAGGTATCCACAGATTGGGGGTGAAAGGATGGAAAAATATCTAACAGGCTTAAAGCCCAAGAAAGCAAGCTGGTGTTGTGATACTTACATTTGAAAAAGTACATTTTAACCATAAACCAGAAGAGACAAAGAAGGCTGCTACATCATAGTAAAAGGAACAATACAGCAGGAAGATATAACTATAGTATAGTATAGTAAATGTCTGTGCTCCAAACACCAACACTCCCAGGTATGAAGAGAAAATACTCCAGAACATAAAACCACTTATGGACTCCAATATGATAATACTGGGAGAATTTAATACTCCTCTATTACCAAAGACAGATCATCAAAGTAAAAATACAAAAAAGAAAAATCTCCAACCTGAACAACTCCATGAATCAAATGCAATTAGCAGACATCTATGGAATATTTCACCCCAATTGACCAATTTTAGCATTTTCTCAGCAATGCATGTATCCTTCTCCAAAACAGATCATATTCTAATTTATAAAGGAAATCTCAGCAAATCTATAAAAGTAGAAATTAATCCATATACTCTGTCAGACCATGACACCATGATTATAGCAATTGACAGCAAAAATTAGAGCAGAAAATACACGTATACATGGAGATTGAATAAAACCCTAATTACGGAAGAGTGGATCCAAGAAGACATGAGAACATAAATCAAGAAATTCCTGGAAAAAAATGAAAATGAAGACACAACATATTGAAACCTCTGAGATACCATGAAAGCATTCCTAAGTACAAAATTCATAGCACTGAGTGCCTACATTAAATAACAGGAAAGATCACAAATTAATAAACTTATGCTCCACCTCAAATCCCTTCCAAAGGAAGAAAAATCGAATCCCAAATCCAGCAGAAAGCAAGAAGTAATCAGGATCAAATCTGAAATCAATGAAATAGAGAACAACCAACAAACAAACAAAAAACACTAAAAAGAATCAATGAAACAAAGAGCTGGTTCTTCAAAACAATAAAAGTTATTGGCAGACCCTCTAGCAAATCTCACTAAAAGAAGGAAGGAAATGAAGCAAATCAACAAAATCACCAACAAGAAGGAAGTAATCACCATTGACCCCATGGAAATACAACAGATTATCAGAACGTATTTTGAAAAATTATGCTCTAAATTAGATAATCTGAAAGATATGGACATTTTCTAGACACAAACAACATCCTCAAATTAACACAGGATGATATTGAAAGCCTAAATAATCAAATAACAGGCACTCTAATCCACCTAGCTATAAAAGCTTTCCAAAGAAAAGCCCAGGACCTGAGGGATTCCCCTCTGAATTCTACCACTCTGATGAGCAGGAGCTAACACTTCTCATTATTAAGTGATTCCAAGAAACTGAAAAGTAGGAAACTCTCCCAATCACTTTTTATGAGGCAACCATAACTCTGATAACAAAACTCAATACAGACAAATAAAAAAGGAAATTAAGACATAAATGAAGAAGTCCTTAATAAAGTTCTAGCAAACCCCATTCAAAAACACATCAAGAAAATATATGATTCATCAAGATCAAGTGGGCTTCATTCAGGGATGCAAAGTTGGCTGAACATACACAAATCAATAAATGTGATTCATCACTTAAACAGAATTTAGGACAAAAATCATATGATCATCTCAATTGATGAAGAAAATACTTTCGATAAAATCCAGCAGCCATTTATTCTCAAAATTATGAAGAAGATAGTTAATATATGTTCCTTTGATCCCTATGTAAAGGTCATATATGACAAACACTCCACTAGTATAAAACTAAACTGAGAAAAAAAATGAAAGGTTTTCCACTAAACTCGGGAACAAGACAAGGCTGCTCACTCTCACCACTTTTATTCATTATAGTCCTCAAGACTAGCCAGAGTAATCAGACAAGAGAAGGAATTCAAAGAGATAATAATAGGAAGAGAGGAAGTAAAACTATCCCTTTTCACTGCTGACATGATCCTATATATGGAAGATCCAAAAAACTCTCCCAGAAAACTGTTTGAGCTGATAAACAGATTTTGCGAAGTGGAAGGCTATGAAATAAACATCCACAAATCAATAATAGCTTTTCTAAATGCTAACAATAAGAAGAAAAAAATCAGGAAATCATTCCCATTCACAACATCCTCAAAAGGAATTAATTACTTGGGAATTAATCTAACAAGGGAAGTAAAAAAACCTCTACAATGAAAATTATCAAACATTGAAGAAAGTAATTGAACAAGATCTGAGAAGATGGAAAGATGTTCCATGTTTTGGTGATGCAGAATTAATATAATTAAAATGACCATTTTGGCAAAAGTGTTATACAGAATCAATGCAATCCCCATCAAGATACCAATGTCATTCTTTACAGATATAGAAAAGGCAATTCTCAAGTTCATTTGGAATAAGGAGAAACTCACAACAGCCAAAACATTACTAAGCAAGAAAGACAAAAGAGGTGGTCTCACAGTACCAGATCTAAAATTATACTATAGAGTTGCAGTAACAAAACAGCATGGCACTGGTATCAAAATAGGAATGAGGACCAATGGAATAGAATAGAAGACTCTGAGACAAACCCACAAATCATTAAACATCTGATCTTTCACAAAGGGGGTCCAAGTATAACATGGACAAAAGGCAGCCTATTCAATAAATGGTTCTGGATGAACTGGACAGCCATTTGCAGGAAGTTGAAAGTACATCCTTAGCTCTCACCTTGCACAAAAATCAAATCAAAATGGTAAAAGAACTAGTAATTAAACCAGCTACCAAACAAGTGCTAGAAGAAAAATTAGAAGCAACACTCCAGCATCAGGGATTAGGAAATGACTTTCTCAAAAAGACTCCCAAAGTGAAAGAATTAAAATCAAGAACTAATGAATAGGATGGCATTGAAAATTAAAGAGATTTTGCTCACCCAAGCAATTGGTCAAAACTGGCAAGAGACAATCTACAGAGTGTGAGATGAGATAATCATGACCTGTGATTCTTCTGAAAGGGGACTAGCATCCAAAATTTACAAAGTACTCAAAAAAGTTAATATCAAAAACATAAACAATTCAATCAATAAATGGGCCATAAACTTCTCAACAGAGGAAATCAAGCAAGTCAATGAATACAAAATGTTCTAAATCATTGGTAATCAGAGAAATGCAAATCAAAACGACATTAAGATTTCACCCCACTTCAATCATATTGGCAAAAATGAACAATATAAATAACAAATGCTGGACAGGTTGTGGGGATATAGGATCACTATCACCTTGTTGGTGGAACTGTTGACTGTTACATCCACTATGGAAAGCAGTGTGAATACTCCTCACAAAATTAGGGATGGGGGATGGAACAGTGGTTCACCTGTTACGGTGCTTGCCTCGTATGCTTGAGTATGGGAGTTCAAACCCCAGCACTGTACACAGTGAAGTGTTGGAAGAACGAAAGTCACATGAAAAACTAAATAAAAATTGCTTCTCTGTCTCTCTTTCTTTAAAAAAAAAAAATAGGGGAGGATCCACCATATGACCCAGCTATCCCTCTTCTGAGTGTTTTCCCCAGAGGAGTTAGAATCAGCACATTACAATGACACAGCAAAATCAGCCTTCATAGCAGCTCAATTTACAGTAGCTAAATTATGGAATCAACCCAGATGCCCTTCACTGGGTGAATGGATCCAAAAGCTCTGAGAATATATATATTGGATTTGTACTCAGCTGTTAGAAACAATGATATTATGATATCACATCCCTTGAATGTAAATGGATGACAATGGAAGAAATCGTGCTGAGCAAAATTAGCCAAATCCAGAGACTTAAGGGGTAAATATTTTCCCCTACTTCTGGGGGCTAGAGCAAAATCCAGGCTTGGGTGAAAAGTAGTAAAGCTCTTGTACTAGACTCACCAAATTCCATGCAACACATAGGGGAAATATAGATATGTAAGGGATGGAGGGGGAAGAAGAAAGGTTGTTGGAGTGGAGCAGGAGGAGGGAGGGAGGGAATCAACATGTAACATACTCTTTACCCCCTCCTGCAGAAGTCAAATAATACTTATGCAATCTTTTAATTCTGGAAAATTCACAATCATATATATATCAAAAAGATATTTTCTGGGGCTGGAATGTTGACTCGGCTATTATGGAGCTTGCCTGGCATGCGAGAGAACATGGGCACCACATACACAATGAGTGTTGGAACAACAAAAGCCACATGAAAAACTAAGTAAAATTGATTATCTATCTCTCTCTCTCACTGTCCTTCTCTCTTTAAAGAAGAAAAGATATGTGCCCTTCATTTAAAGACAGGTAACTGCTCTACTTTCAATATTTCATTAGTTCTTTAGCAGGAAATGAGATGTGCTAAGTTGTTTACGTAGCTGAATAAAGCTGATCAAAATCAAGTGAACAGCAGAGTGCTGCTCTTAGGTATGGATGTTTATTGAATCCATTGTATTCTACCTTCAGAAGATGTTCACAGACATCACCAACAGGACGGTTCTCTTTGCATCCCACAGGAGTACACAGTGAGACAATCTGACCAGAATTTGGTTTGTCACACTTCACACTGAAGGACATTTTTTTTGCTTTCAAAAATACAACAAATAGATAAAAGTTTTTACTTAAGGATACTAATCTCAACAAAAAATGCAACAGATAACATGTTCCAAATTATATTGAGGGTATCCATATCTGAGACAATGGGATCTTGCCATTACCCAAATCACCTTGCACATTACTGCCCCAAACCAGTACTTGGAGGAAGTTGGTGAAATTAACCATTATGCACTGCAACTCACCTCATCACACTGTTTAAAACAAGACATGGTATAGGAAAAAGTATAGGATTGAGAGTCAGCATATCCTCATTTGGGTGTAAACTTTGATATTTACCAATGATGTTTCCAGAAAACTCACTAACCCTGGGTAAGTTTGAATTCTCTCTTCTGTAAAGAACTAAAATGACTTCATAGCAAAATTATTAGGAGAAACAAAACATGTAAATAATGTAAGTGTTTTGGAAAACATAACATGAAACTACTCTTGGAAATATGTGGAATATAAATAAAACATTAAAAACCCCACCAAGGTTTAAATATTCTTATTTGTGTTACTACATCACTGATGTTTATTTTATGTTATACCCCGGAAAAAGCATTACTTCAGATAACAAACAGTAAGCGGGATTAGTAATTGATATTGGCACCACAAAAGTATGCTACAATAATAAATATTCATAGATTAATCATTCTTCTTCTCATTGTAATTAGTTCATGCATTTCCCCTTTGCTTTATTGGCAATTCTTTAATTTATTTTCATTCCTAGGACATTAATGTATAACAAAAGATTTCCCCTCATTAGTGACTATGTACTGAATTATGCAGAAATAACATTTTGATTATGTTGTGTTTAATTTTAGTTTATTATTAGTCTTGCACATTTCACCTATCAGGATGATGTAAGAATATGAGACAAAAAGAAAACATTAACACTACAATTTGAAAAGAGCCAAGGTTTGATAACAATGAGGAAATTAATAATAAATAAGATGACGGAATTATGGGTATTACCTATGCTTTATAGCAAAATGGATACATACCACCAGCAAAATGCATATTTAAAAACATATGACATGGGGCTGGAGTGGTGGCTCAAGCTCAGCAGTTATGGTGCTTGCCTGGCATGTGTGAGCACACGAATTTGAACCCTAGCACCACGTACACAACAAAGTCTCAGAGGAACAAGTTTTCTCTAAATAAAACTAAATAAAATTGGTTCTCTCTCTTACTGTCACTCTCTCTTTAAAGAATGTGACATCACATACTAGCTTTAGGTAAAAGTTAACATAAGTAGTTAATCAGGTGTGAAGTAGCTATTCATTGTGTGAAATGGAGGATGGATGTAAGCAAACATTATTTGTAAATAAAACCAGACATGGAGCAAATCATGGCAAATCTGAAGCATCCTTTACATGGTGATCAAATCTGAAAGTTGCCTTCTTGTTGATGTATTTTCTGGGAATTATTTATAAATACTGTTTATAAAGTATTTCATTTCCACTATATAACTTCTCAGGAAATAACACCTGTAATTATAATCATCCTTGCATTTATTATGATTCAATATTTTCTTCAAAAATTATAGCTTCAGATTACATGTGGTTAGTTCCCTGTTTTTATCTGCTGCACTCTTGAACCTCTGCATCAATTAATCACAAGATTTTCCTAGTTCCACCTCCACCTTTTTAGTACCTGTCCACAAGCTGGGCTCTCTGCTTCTACTTTTATTACTGGTCTCAATCCAGTATATCCTCCAAAGTATACCTAATCGTTCACCCACCCAAATCGGTGAGTATCTCATTCCACCTTAAAATTTCCTAGCAGTTTCCCAGTGACTTCAAGACAATCCAGAAGTTTTTCCTAAAGCTGTATAGCCATTCCCCTGTTCTCTCTCCATTACCTGTCACATGATCCCAAGTCCTGCACCACATCAACATATATATTCTGTGCTTCAGTAATTCTCCATGTTCTTCTAAACCCCTGAGTTTTTTTTACACATATGCTTTCCATCAGCTAAAATACTTGCCTTTTATTTTGTCTAGCTAACTCCTAATTCTTCAGGTCTCATCTCAGGTGTCACATTCCCCAGGAGTACCAAACACTAAACCAGCTTTCCTGCCTGTATGCTCTTCTCTCGAGTCCACTTAGTCCAACTTACCGTTTGATCACCAGTCTACCAAAGAGACAAAAAGATTGGCAGTTAATAACTAGACATGACAAACAAGCCATGAAGAAATAAATGTTTTAACCAAGATTCACTTAAAATTTGTCCATCAAAATGGTTGTCATTACATTTTAAACTAGAAAATTTATGACCCCTTTCCTAAATTCGCTATTCTATTCGATTGCATAATGATAAAATAAAAAGAGACATATTGAAAAAATTCTCAAGGTAAATGAGGCTTTCTTGTGTGGAAAAAATGTTTCACAAAATGTTTTCAATATGTAAAGAAATTTTTATGATGCAGAGAAAATGAAACTAACATTTGACCGAATTTTAATGTCAAGTGAACATTGAGGAATCAAAATAGACATAGTTAAAAGGGAAATTAAAAATAGTACATAAATTATTTTTCTTCTGTGTGAAGAGGAAAAAAATTGGAAAAGGTTTGAACTTTGAAATCAATCATTCAGATGCTTTCACTCATGAATTTCATTAAACATTTAAGGGATACTATACTACACAACCTCTTTCAGTAAATGGAAAAATGGAAAACTCCTCCCAAAGTATATTACCCTAATACTAAAACCAATGATGTTTGAAAAACTACAGGTCAACCCTCATGAATCTAGACTAAAAAAATCCTTAGCAAGATAGTAGGAAATAAACTCAAGTATTGCATAAGGAGGATCCAAGATCCAATTCTATTAGTTATTGACTATGTGATGTGACCTTAGAATAAGGAAACCTTTGAGCCTTTTGTTTTCTCATCAATAAAATGGGAAACACAGTAATAAAGCTTCTTGTGGAAATTTTGAGGAATAAATGTTCTTTCCTTTAAGTACATAGAACAATATCTGGAACAAATTGGAACTTTCTTCAGTGGTGGTTAATATTATGGAATGGACAAGATTACTCTGAATTGTGTTGATGATATCATTACTTTACCTCAAGTAAAATTAATGTCTTATCTGGGATTTGAAGGTAGGAAAATGTTGTGAAAATTATAGAACAGGTTGGTAGTTTGAATTCAGCCTTTATTTGAACCTTTATTGTAGAGTATTTCTTACATGCCACCTTGTTCCATTGTTATTGTAAATAACAAATTCCTTCTACTATATTGCAAATTTCTACAAGGATGGACCAACTCTGCTAATTACTTGGCAAGTAGAATATAGTAGGCTCACAACATTTTTGGCACAGTTATATTTAAATATCTGTGTGGGTGATGCCAAAGAAAAAGAGCCTGACTAAAAATTGAGGAAAAATTGAAAAGTTTGAGTGAGGTTCTATGTATGTGTATATATACATATACATATATATGTGTGTGTATATATATATTCAATTAATTGTTTTAATAAAACCCAAGGAACTGGTGATTTATGCAGTAAAAATATTAAAATTTTCCCAAATTAGCATAGAATTTTAAGATAATTCTAAATAGATCCCAACAAGATTTTTGCATGGAATAAGATAATGATTTTATAGATCACATTGAAGAAATATGCAAGCATTGGTAATAATTTTTAAAAGACAAATACAGATGAAAAGCATATACAATTAGATATTAAAGCTGTCTATAAAGTAAATATAATGGAAATCACTATGATATAGGGAAGTAAAGGAGTGGAACAGTCTAAAGTCAAACATAGATCTTAAAGGGAACTATTTTAGTTACATTCTGGAGGATTCTGAAAGTCAGGGACTAAAGAAAATTGTTTCAGCAGGCAGAATATCAACTATATATTTCATTGTGCACTTTACTTGAAAAGACAAATTGCATAAGATAAGGAACTGTAACAATTACTGGGCTACAGATAATGATCAGGGACATGGAAAAAATAAGATTAAATACCTGTGACTAAGGACGTTTGGGAAAAATACTCAAAACACTTCCACGGTGGAATAGATCATTAATAAACTGATAGATACAATCACCCACCCTGGATATGGTTGAGCCTCCTTTTCAGCAAACTAGCACTTGGTGGGCTTATAAACAAGGTGGGTGGTCACAGTGGCTTGGATGTGGAATATGGATGGGCATAATGCCAAAGGATTACCTTCATTAAGACTGATTTGTCACTTCTATCACACGGATTTTTGGAAGTGGTGACTAATCTATATCCCTCAGCATGCTATCATGCTTCACTGACATCAACTTGCAGTTGATGGCAGAATGACTACATTAGACCACTTCCATCAGGAGAAATGCGGTAACACATCCTCATGGGATTAGACACTCATTATGCTTTTGAACTTTCCTTAATCTTTGTGCTTATATTAGAACCACTATCCATGGACTTACTAAGTGCCTAATTTGCAAATATTTTATCCCATGAGACACTACTTGTATTAAACAAATGGTAAAAGATCTAGGCAAAGGTATGATGGCCATCAGATTTGTTGGTCTTATCACCTATGAAACAGTGGAAAGGCCTGGTAACAACATTGTTCTCAAGCAAAAGACAATAATATGTCAAAAGATAGCAGCTCTTACCACTTCTTAGTGCCTATGCACTATATTTAAACATAGTTATACATGGACAAAGATACCTTAGTTGGGAGATTTACTCATACCCACTCAGTCATCAAATCTATATTCCTCCATACAAACCCACCCTAAGAATGATGGGAGTAAAGAGAACTGGCTTCTACTGAGTGCATAATATGTGTGAGGCATAGTGTTAGGTCTGCCTTACCAGTGAGGAAACAGGCTCATGGAAGTTAAATAGCAGTAAGGATACATGCTTGAATAGAGATTAGAACACACATGTTTTTTAATTCTAAATACTGTGGCTTTCTAGAGAGCAATTTTGTAAGAAAATTAAGCAGTCCTTTAACCAAAGAAATTCTACAAGCATTAAAGCATACTAAAATATAACATAACTTGTGTCTACTTCAAAGACTATGTAGTGTCTTTCAGAATGAGAAAAAAAATCACATTATAAGAGGGTGTTGAGAATGAACATTTTTGGTAAATACATTGCCGATTTATTCCTTTGCTTAATTTGTTGAGTGTCTTCTCTACATGTAAATATCATTACAATAAGAATGTTCTCTATTTTATACACTGTTATAGTTATACTCCCTCAAACAGTTCATGACACTTGGCAAATATTACATAAATATCTATTCTATGAATTAATAATTAAACACAACCCTGATCATGTCTATTCAATCTCCTCCTATCCTTTCTTAGATCCCATTTTTCTATTAACAGTTTCAAGGAGTTACTGTCTAAGGGGCTAAGTATTTTTAAAACCAATTTCATCTGTCCGATTCTAAGTGCTAATGAAGGACTTCCTGTTTTAATTAATGACTATATCTGAATATGTAGGAAAATGAATCTGGGACCAACAGAAAACACTGAATATTAGAAGATTGTAATATTCAGACCACTGTCCCTAGGAATCTGTGACCTCTTGAGTAGGTACTCAATGAGCCTGCTTTTGTATTTCCTCATTTACAGAATGAGTAGTTTTATGAAGCTGATCTCTGAGACCATCTCTGCAATCTAAACTTCAATGACTCTAAGAAGTTCATTGCTTTTTTACATTTCAGAGGTGTAGGAGGATTATAATTTAAAATGAAAGCTTTTGTGGAATAGGTCATATTTACTTACATGAGTTATTATTTATGGCATACACTAATAATATCTGATACATAAATATAAAACATGAAAGTAGAAAATATAGTAGAAAACATGTCATAAATTGAACTTCATTGACTAAGATATCTTTTCCTTATAAATGTATTTTTATGTACAGATAGTATAGCTTCCTTAAAAAATTATCCCATAACAAACCGCTCAAATTTTTAAATTTTACCTTAAAGATCAATTATGTGGCATTTATCACACAGTACCAGAAATCAGTCTTTTTTATACATCTTAAAGAATCAGATAATACATTCACTTCTATAGACAATGCTTAATTACTCTTATTAAATTGTTAAACTGATAACATTTAAAAGTCTATGGTATTCAATTTTCTTAAACTAATTAAAAATACATGAGAGATTTTGTTTTCACTGACTTTATAAAATTCCCTGATTAACATGCCAGATGCCACAGTTCTTCAAGCCTGAAGTAGGCTCCCTGGAGTTAATGTCCTTTCAGCAGTTGTTGCCAGAGAACTGAAACAGATTGTGCAAGGCTGCATAATCATATGATTTTGCTCATATTGAGGAATCACTGCTACAAGAGAAGTCAACTGTTTTAATAAAAAAGAGTTTACAATAATGCACTATCCGGATAATGATGAATTTCCAATTGGGGTCAGCTCTCTAGTATCCCTTCATATTCCAGTTCTGAGACCTTTATTTCAGTTCCTCCTCATACATGTCATTGCCATGGAACAATAAAAGCTCTACAGCCACCAGGCTCACAGAAGAGAAGCTCTGGTAGGTAAAGGTTTTGTTTGTAGCTACTACTAAATAAAAATGAAAGCAAAGGAAAGTGAAATTGCCTGAGCTGCTTTGCATTTCAATTAATTTTTCCACCGCTTAAGGTAACATACTAATTCAGGTTACCATGCACAATCATGGACAAGAGTCGGTCAGTGTAACATGCATATTGACATCTATGTTCAGTGTATTATGCCAAACCATTACACAGGGCCACCTAGGATAACATAATCCACTGTGGGAGATGCCATTGATTTCCTACCACAACCATTCTCCCTTTGTTATCTTTTAACAGAAAAATTATTTTAACAAAGGAAACTATGTGACATGCTAGCAATGGATAGTGGTGATCAATCATGACCACATCTTTCCTTGATTTCCACCCTCCCTTGAGGATGAGTAAATAAGGAGCCTGTTCTGGGTAAAAAGACTTAAGGAAAAGATACTGAAGGAGTTTCTTAGAAAGCTTTTTTTTCCCCCCAATAATGTTCTTAGCACAATTGATTTCCCTTGAGCCACTAATCTGTGTCTTTGTTGTTCAAGAGAGAGTAGGCATAAGATTTCCCAAAGAACTATAAGGATTCTGAACTTAGATCTTTGTACAGAGCCCCTTTCTACTTCCAACATATTGTGTAGAATGTAAAAATAAAATGAACCCTAGTCATTCACTATTGTTCCCTACTACACACTTGTCTGTTTCTTTTTTCTTTCCTTTTTAAGTACCAGGGATTGAACCCAGAGGTGCTTACCAGTGAGCCACGTCCTCAACCCTTTTTATTTTTATTGAGACAGGGTCTAAGTTGCTTAGGGCCTTGCTAAGTTGCTGTGGCTGGCTTTGAATTTGAGATCCTCCTGCCTCAGCCTCCCAAGAGAGCAAGCTGGATTTTCTAATTGCACTCAAATGCCTTCCTAAAGCATATACCAACTATTTAAAATTTTATCACCCTTTAGTCATTTTTCTCATTTAACAAACCAGCATCTCTTGACTGATTTAGCCATCTAATCAGTTTTGTTTTCTAAAGTTTAATCCTTTTACCATCTAACTGTATTTCTATAATTCAAAACTCATCAATTCATGTACTCTTTAAAAACCTTCCTGTAGTTCCTCAATTCTGTTAGAACAAAGGTAAGAAGTCTTATAATAACCTGGGTAATGGATATATTATGTCTCCAGTTTTATTCATGTAACTTAAAGATTATTCATTGCCCATTTAATAAATATCTAGTAAATATGGTGCAGCAAAAATTCTACTTCTATTTCATCTCCTTTTTTAATCACATTACCCACTTTGAATGGCCACAAGTCTCAACCTTAACCATGATCCCATGTTAAAAGTTTCAACCAGCTGATCAGGCTCTATTCTTAAATCATTTGGTGCAGAAAATAATACAAAATAGAATTCTGGACTTCCACATCATGTAACTTAAAATAATTTCAAAAATAATTATTCTTATTTTATAAATATTTCTATTACATATAAAGAGACTGAAATTTAATCTGTTGTTCATTGAAATTATACAAGTGAATATTAAGAGCCCGCTCCAAACCTCTATTTTTGGACTTTTTACTTAATTCATTTCCCTGTGAGAAATCAATAGGTTTAACATAGAATTATTCAGTTGTTCACTCAATTAACTAATAACATCAGTTACCAAACTGTCAGTAAATATAGTTGCTTTTGAAGCTGACATTAGTAAACCAGTAGGACAAAAGTGTAAATATACCACCAACAACACATTCAATTAGAAGGAATAATTGCAAATACATTTTGATACTAATTAAAGCAAATAATTCACAGAAATGCACATTGGTAATGCCTCAGCTAAAATTAAGCAGACACAAAATGATATACACTTCTAAAACAATTTTTCATATAAGATAAAGTAACCAAATTGACATTAACACA
This sequence comes from Aplodontia rufa, assembly GCA_004027875.1. Lineage (NCBI taxonomy): Eukaryota > Metazoa > Chordata > Mammalia > Rodentia > Aplodontiidae > Aplodontia > Aplodontia rufa. Next base: position 42,837 of record PVKS010003728.1, on the reverse strand, counting down.
TATGTTTTCAGCACTTTAAAATAGCTGCTTCACCCACATTCTTGCACTTCAGATGATGCACAGTGGTAGCAAAATGACTTGAAGACTATTTTTCTCTCAGAAAGTTTATGTGGAAATCTTTCAAAAATAAATTATCAATGCAGTAAATAAGTATATATAACTGTCTTAGTCACTTTATACTGCTGTTATAAATACACAATAAATGGGTGGCTGACCCAACATTCATTCTCATAGTTCTGAAGGCAGGGAAGTCTAAGTTCAAGGTGCTGGCAGATACAGTGTCTGATGAAGGCCCAATCACTGGTTTGCCAGTGGATGCCTTTTCCTACTATACCACGGAAATGCAAAGCTACCTTTCTTCCTTTTATCATGTGGCATTACTCCCAACACAGGGCCTCCACACTCACAATCTAATTATCTACCAAAGGCCCCACCTCCTAACACCTCCTTGGAGATTAGGATTTCAACAAATGATTTTGAGGGAGGACACAAGCACGTGGTCAGTAAGACTCATGCATGTACAGAAGAATTAAAATTCAAAGTATCCTGCAGAAAATACAGAATATTAAGCAAATGTATATTAAAATGTATTTTGCATACAGAAGGATAAACTTCACTCCTGTTCAGCAATTTTGTCCTTGAACAAATATGTATTGAGCATCAACCACAAGATCTATACAAACCACAAGTCTTATATTTACGTGGGGTTTTCTGGTTGTAAAACCCTTGCTTACACTTGCTTTCTTATTTTATCCTCATGTCAAATCTGTCAATACAGATATTTTTATTGATTTAGAATGTATTTTCCAAACATTTTAACTAAGAGTCAAATTGTACTGAAAAAAATTAAGATCCTAGCATTATGAACTTTAATCTCTGGTGTTTTTACTTAGCACCATTGTATAATATAAAATCGCAGTTATTGGAGTCAAACGGTTCCACATTTGAATTGTAGCTATAAACTGTCTCTGTTGCACAATGTCACCCAATTGCTCTAAGTAAAAAGAAGTTTCCCAAGATTTTTGGTACCACTGGCAAAATTAAATGGATGCCACATTTAAAGTGCTTAGTGCAAGATCTGGAATATAGCAGGAGTGCTCCCCACAATCCCGCTTTCATTTCCTTTCCTGTTCCTTTCTTAAAGCATATCTGGGTTTAAGAGAAAGGAGGGCTGGGAGAAAAACTGACAAGTATTTTCTACTTCTTGGAAAAATGGAAAGCCTACGTAAATTTTCTAGAGTTCATGCTAAGAATAAACTTTACTTACTGAAATTCATTATGCTGAAAAGTCTAGTTTGTCAAACCAAAGGCAACATTGAGTAATTTGCAGGTGTTTTGGTTTTCTACTGATACATAGCAAAAAGCCCTAAACCTAGCAACTTAAATTAGCAAGCATGTGCTAATAATACACGAGGATTAGGAATTTAGACAGGGCTTATCTGGGAAGTTCTGGCTCAGGATCTCCAGTGAGGTTGCTGTCAAGTCAGATGTGATTGCAGTAATTTGAATGGACTGAAAACTCACTTCCAAGTCCACTGAAGGAATTTCTGGCAGAGGATACAATTCTTCACAACATGAGCCCCTGGAAAGACCGTCACACTCGAAGACTTTACCTAGAGCAAGTAATCAATGAAAGTTATCACAAGATGGAAGCTGCAGTCTTTGCAACCTGCTCTTGGAATTCTGCCATTTGCTCTTTGTCCCGGTCCAGCCGGGTTCTGACCTGAGGGACGGGCTGGGGATGAGAAAAACCACAGGCCGGAGACCCGAAATGGTCTTTCTTTGTCCAAACTTTACTTCTCTTTTTAAGTATCCAGACTTTACATCTCTTTCAAGACAATGTTCATTGGTACTACGACGACAAAAATGCCTAACATTAAGTGTAGACAACACTACAAGACTCTACTTCAGAACAGACAGACAGCAATTTCTTACAGTTCTGAAGGCTGGGAAGTTCAGGAGCAAAGCACAGGCAGGTTCAGCTGCTGACAAGAGCTCATCCTCCAAAGGCGCAGGAACACCACGTACAGCAGGAGAGTGTGAGAATTCTCTCCCAAGGAGACAACAGCGCCTTCCAAAGGAACAGGGACACCAAGAGCAGCAGCAAAGTGTGAGAGCTCTGGACTGCTGGCTGGAGCCTCTTTTTTAAAGGCCTTCACCTCGCCTCCTCGAGGCCTCTCTACATTAGCTCATTCATTGCCACACCTGGATTTCGGAGGCACATATTTGACCAATAGCAATAAGAAACCTCTATGTGCGCTTTTGGCAGGTGATACCAATGCAAAACATCTGAAGCCCATGTGGACATCCTGTTTTTCAAGCTTAACAATATACAATCTAGCAGCCCCTCCCGAAGGAGCTTATGCAAACAGCAACAAGATCCAGGGCAGCTGATAAAGCAAAGATCAGACCCCAACAGCTCTTGATCACAAGAAAACCCTGGCACCATGTGGGAGGGGAGCACACAAAGGTGTAAATATGAATAAACTGGAGAACCTTCAAGAGCATCCAGACTTAAATAGACATGAGACAGTTAGAATAAGAAATTTGTTTAAATGTTTATTTAACAGGAATGTGTGAGATCCTGGTGCTAAATTGACATTTTGTGGTTTTTCACCACTTTCAACTTTACAACAGTGAGACTTTTAGAGATCCGTTGCTATTTCTGTATTAAAATATTAGATGAATATAGAATCTATGCCTCTAAAATTTCTTTCCTGTTCCGCACACTTAGTCTGGACTGCTGGGACAAGTAGAGCCCAGTTGCACAAGGCATTTGAGCAAGGTACCTGCTTGATATCCAGCCTCTGAGATGGCACCTAACGATCTGAAGTTGCTGATCAAACCCTTATGCTGCCTAATGTCTGTTTAAATCTCTATACTCAAAGGTTCTCAATTTTGGACATATTTGTACTCTACAAGAAACATCCTTTCCCTCCTTACCTTTTTTTTTTTTTTTTTTTACCTTTTTGGTCACTTTAATGGTGCTTTTCAGTTTTTTTTTTCTTATTGAGAAATTTATTTGTTGAAAAACCATACAAGTTTTTAACAAAATAATATAAAATGTGTATAGATTCTGGATATTAGATTTACCTCCAGGAGTGTCCCCCCAATTATCCACCCTTATCCCGCCCTTCCCCTTCTCACAATATCTCCAAAAAGTATTAGGTTGTATAACATTACACCTTATCTGGATTTAACACATGATAATAGATGACCTTTCTCAATTGCCAGGTTCTAGATCCAGCCTCCAAAGATGAGTGAAGACATTCAACCCTTGGTTCGCTGTTAAGCTGATTTTACTCAGCATAATTTCTTCCATAGCCATCCATTTACCTTCAAAGGCTGCAACATCATTGTTTCTAATTGCTGTGTAAAATTCCACTGTATATATGTACCACAGTTTTTGGATCAATTCGTCCAGTGAGGGACATCTGGGTTGTTTCCATAATCTAGCAATAGTAAATTGAGCTGCCAAAATCTTCAAAAATCTCAACTATGAAGACACAAACAACCCAATTAATAAATGGGCCAAAGAGCTAAATAGAAACTTCTCAACAAAGGACATTGATCAAGCCAATGAATACATGAGAAAGTGCTCTAAATCACTAGTAATCAGAGAAATGCAAATGAAAACTACATTAAGATATCACCTTATGCCAGTCAGAATGGCAAAGATGAAGAAAATAAACAATAATAGATGCTGGAGGCGCTGTGGAGAGATAGGCACACTAGTGCACTGTTGGTGGAGCTGCAGACTGATACAGCCCCTCTGGAAAGCAGCGTGGAGAACCCTCCTTACCTTTTAAAGTCTCTGAGCTACGGAATCCCTCTCAGTACTACGGACAGATTTCCAAAATGACGCATGGAATTTTCATTTCAGTGACATAATTCAATGGACGTCTACTTGATATGTTTAAAACATATTACATTTATATTCTGCTAAAATAATTTAAAGCAATGTATACACATTGGCATTTAATAGTTATAAATATTTATTGACTATACTTTTTATCACTTCTCCTAAAAATTACAAAAGAAAAAACTATGATATGTTAGATATCTGTGTTAGTATTGCAAAGGTAAGCTTAAAGAAAATTTAAAAATCCTTAAATATGTCCATAATTTTAAAAGCAGCATATAAAAGAAAAGCATACTGTAGCTGCCAGAGTAGAAACTTGAATTTCTAAATAACTACAATTTGAAGAAAAAAATGAAAGTTTTCTGCATCTTTTTTAAAGGTCAGTTAGCATTCACAACAACAAAATCTATTGCCTTTATTATAGTATTGGCATCTATTTCAACGGAAATTATAACAGGAATCCGAAACTAAAATTAGGGTAATTTAAAACCACTTTAACATGTCATGAACTCCCTCTTTTTTAGTCTTGTCTCATAGGTACTTCTATACTATAATTTATAATTCACGATTCTGGCAAGAAAATGAGAAAGGGACTTTGAGAAATCATTTTAAAGGCAATTTGAAGCTGACAAATTTCTCAAAGACATGATTGAGGAATTTAAGTATTTATACATTTTCTCAATGCTTTATTATTTTAAATTATAATAACCTATACTTTAATAATAATCTGAACTCTTTAAACATAATGAATAAAAATGTAAGAGGGAGGTTAACAGATTTTTAGAAATATTACTTTATAATCACATTAAAAGTAGTAAAATGAGGAAAGTTTAAGAGTTGTGTTGTAGATGATGGTAAAACAAAGTCCTTCCAACTGCTGGACATTTATTTAAGAAATTAAAGTATTGTCTTTAGATCTTAATCGCTAGGAACAGTTTAATGGCCAGAACAAATAACTTTCTCAAATTTTATTGCAGTATAAATCTAAGCCAAAAGCCTAAGTTCTTAAAGATGATTCATTCATTTCCTCTGTTTCCTCCTTGATTTATTAATCTTCATAGCAGTTGCTTTCACCTATCCTACTATATATAAACTGTGTCACTGGTGTATCGTCTTTATCCACCCACCAGCACATGAATGCCAAAGAATTCTAGTTCCAAACTAGATATTTTACAAATAATTACTGATTGAATACATGAACAGTTGTCATATGCTATAAACTAGGAGTTAACGGTACAGTAATAAGCCAGGTGTGGTGGTGCACACCTGTAATTCCAGCAACTCAAGAGGCTGAGGCAGAAGGATTACAGTTCAAAGCTAGCCTCAGCAACTTAGCAAGCCCTTAAGCAACTTAGCAAGATCCTGTCTCAAAATAAAATATAAAAAGGGGTGATAATGTTGCTCAATGGGTTCAATCCCTGGTACAAAAAAATGAAAAAGGTACATTAATAATCAATATCAGGCTGACCCCTACAATAATAGAGTCTATAATTAATTGAAAATATAGACAAATAAGCAGGCAATTGCAACAGTAATAATAGAAATATGATGAAAGAGGAGAATGAAGCATAGTGACTAATTTTGGAAGTGAAGAAAGGCTTTCTGAATTGAAACTCATACTTGAAAGCTATCTGGATATTAATCAAGTTTTTTGAGAGACAAACACAAGCGAGAGGAAATTTTTCAACATAAAGGCAACCATACGTGCAAAGGCCCAGAGATGAGAAGGGTAGCTTGAGAGAAATTCTATACAATTCTATTTTAGAATTAAAAATGAGGGTAGAGGGGTATCGCTTAAGATGTTTTCAGCACCAAGTAACAGAACAGTCACCCATAAATCCAGAGCTGGCTGTGCAAACTGTCAGACCAGGACCCAGCTTCTTCTTTCCTTTTTGCATGCCCATTTCCTTGCTATTAAGATCATTCTTGACACCCCAAACTCCACTTTGATATTCTCAATGGGACTTTCAGTAGCTTCCAGACTGACTTGGTTCTCACTGCACCCTGCCAAGTAAAGAATGGAAGGCAATTCCTCTTTACAGTAAAAATTCTGAGATTTACTTTAGAAAGCTTAATTTTAATCATATACAAGTTAGTAATTAGAATGGCCTAATCCAGGTTGTTACGGTTTGGATACTAGATGCCCCCAATATCTCAGGTGTGAGACAATGCAGGAAGGTTCGGAGGTGAAATGATTGGGTTATGAGATACTAAGTGGTTACTGAAGATGGGTAGGGTGTGGCTGGGAGATGAATCATTGGGGACATGTCTTTGGCTTATATACTTTGCTTCTGGTGAGTGGATCTTTCTCTCTACTTTCCAATCATCATGTGAGTCACTTCCATGATTTTCAGCCTCATCTCAAGCCTCAGAAATTGAGTCAGATTTCTATGGACTGAGACCTCTGAAAACATGAGTCCCATAAAAAACTTTTCCTCCTCCTAAAAGTGTTCTTGTCTGATCTTTTAGTCACAGCAGTAATAATGTTGACTAAGACACAGATCTCCTGCTCAATCCATGTAGCCTACATGGAATTAACTTCTGAAATGAAAAGGAGCTAAGAGAAAACAGGGAATCTTGGTAATGGATAAAGAAAAAATAAAGGCAAGGCAATGGTCTATCATGGTTGCCATGTCAATTTATTTATTTATTTATTTTTAAAGAGAGAGGGACAGTGAGAGAGACAGAAAGAGAGAAACATCTTTATTTAGTTTTTCACATGGCCTTAGTTGCTCCAACACTTAGTTGTGTATGTGGTGCTGGGGTTTGAACCCGGGTCCTCATGCTTGCCAGGCAAGCGCCGAAACCGCTGAGCCACTGCTCCAGCCCCTTGCCACGTCAATTTAGATTGCATCATAAAAGCAATGAAGAGTAATTGATTACAGCACAGGAAGACCACACTTCTATATATATTCATGTTTGAAATATCACTCTGCACACTGTGAAGAAAAGACTGAACTGAATAAAGATTAGAAACAAGGAAACCAGTTAAAAGGCTGTTGCAAGGTGCTAATAGAAATAGACTAAGAAGAAAATATTCAAGGATGTTGAATGGTTGAATTAAAAGAGACACATTGGCAAATATTTGGGTTTAAGGAAGTGAAAGAAAGAAAAGTCAACAATAATTTCCATGTATTGTGACAGGTGAAATAGACATACATCTTTATACCACAGAAACCAAAGAAGAAAACAATTTTGATAGGAATGATTAAGTTGGGTTTTAGATGAGTTTAATAAGTCTGCAGGCCATGACCTTGAAGTCCTTTCTTTGCTCAATACCTTATTTTAGGAGATGTTGAAGATGCAATATAATTTTACAATAATAAAGTAAAAATATAAAATTAGATACAACATTTAGTAATTATTAGCAAAAGGATACATTTCTTTTCTTTGATTGTTTTTGTTCCATCCTAATGTGTTTTCCTTTTCTCCAAAGACTAAGAGGAAAAATGAACATATCAGGAATAATGATAAATCATCTGTGTTTTCCTTTATTAAGAAGTATAAATGTATATTTAATACCACAAGCTATGATGGTATGGAAATAGAGTAAGAATCCAACATTCAGATTCAGGAGCAAGCATTGGATTGGATAGCATTGAAGTCAAACAGTGTCTTGGCAAAGAGAAAATAGAACAAGATTTTTTAAGTAGTCTATCAAGATAAAAAAATATATACTATTGAACATGGGCAGACTAGATACTTAAAAAGAAGCATTTTTGCATAGGACAATGCCTACCTGATACATCACTTGGAAGAAGGCTGAGCAGTAAGATTTGCAGCTGCAGTATGGAACTGATTCAGCAGCATATGTGAGGCAAAACTCTCTGTTTCCAAATATGATAGAAGGATCAAACCTTATTAAGGAGGAAGCTGAATCTGGGTTATACAATAATGAAGAAGACAAATGGCATAGCTAAACTGTACTGCAAAATATATCAATGAGAATTTCAGTGTGGAAAATAGGGCAGAAAGGGGGAAATACTACAAAGTGGGAGAGGAAAAGGAAAGGAATAAAAGGGGAGAAGAAGTGAAGACAGAGAGTGAAGGAGGAACAAATGTAGATAACATGTCAAGAAGATAATAAGAGAGAACTTTCTCATGGCCTGATAGCTAAAGGAATGCTGTAGAAGGGGGGTACATTTAATATTTAATTATGTTATTTTCATTGGCATATTTGACTCTATTGCCTCCCAACGTTTTCAGCAAATTCTGATCATTGAATGCCTTTGTGTGGTGGTGTTGAGAAGAATAAGTAATTGAGGAATAACAGGAAGTGTGGTCTTTCCTACAATTACCTTTTGTACCATCATCTTCTCATCAGGACAGACAGACAGGAGTCCCAGTTTCTCTTGGGATTAAGTTTTATACTAAATAAATTCAAAATGAAATTATCTGTACATAATGTCTATTTGTATATTCAGTGAATGCAATCAAAGACATAAATGAAAGTGTATTGAAAAAGCAGCTGCAGTATAGAAATGACTTAATTGTTATTGATGCAAATATAGAAATCATAGGTGAACTTAAATACATGAATTGTGGGTGGACTTAATGGAGCAAGCCTGACATCTTTACTGCAATAGAATATTTCTACTCCAAAAGGACAACATTTTGAAAGACATTTTTTTCAACATCCACAGATATTAATATTTTTAAAGACATAAAACTAATATTCTAATCCTAATTCTCAGGTTCTTTTTGATCAAGGTATAATACACAGACAGAACTCAGTTCTCTTGCTATAATTTGGAGATCTTTGATTTGATAGTTACTCAAGTTTTCAGCCCAAATACTTTATGTTTCTGATTCCAGTATACTGTTGTCTTTTTCTAATGTGTAATGTTTCTATTATGGTTGCATTTCTATTATTGTTGTTAATGTTATTTTTGTGGTGATGAAAATCAAACTTAGGTACTCCCACAAGCCAAGTAAGCATTCTATGGTTGTTATTTTATTAAGTAATTCTATAATGTCAGTTCTTAAAATAAGACAAATTGGATGTAATATATCCCAACAACTAAAGATCTTTAAAAACCTGTATCACTGTTTCTCCAAAAAAGATCCCAAAACAAGCTACTGTAAACAATGACCTTTGACAGTCAATGTCATTTGCTATCAACCTTCTTACTAACAAGATTCTATTGACTTTTCAAATTAGAATGTTCTGTTAGAAAATTAAGAAATATAATTATTTATAATTGCTACAACAGTTTTCCACTTGGTATATCATTTTCAGGATATATATTGATTTAAACACACACACATACACACACACATACACACACATGTTCATTTACTTAGAGTAAGAGTTGGCTTTGGACATTATTCAAAGCATAACACACTCTTCCTGTTTAAGAAACTCATGAGTGAGAAGTGAACATTCAAATAGTAGGAGATATTTTACAAGGAAATAGTTGAATCATGACATATCTATAAGACAGAAATAATGACAATACCTAATATCCAGGATTATCATGGGCATCAAATAAGATATTATCTATAAGAATATTTTGCAAATGTAATTATTCAGTGAATTATTTCTCTCAATGTTCACCATAAATCTAAATATCCCAATTTTACATATGATAATAATAAGTCAGAAACCATAGTGCTAATAAATGGTCATGTTGATGTTCCTATCCATCAATATGACTCCAGAGGCAGTAGACATATGCACTGTAACACCTTATGCATTTACTATCATCATATCTATAACATATCTATAACAGATGGAAATAGTTTTATTGACAATAGACTATTGAATCAGATATTGAAATATATTATAAACTCTGAAGACATACATTATTGAGTATCTGGACTAACTAATTTTATCACCCCAATGAATAAGGTTGATCTAAAATTCTTTGTAGCAGATGGCAAATTTGAGGGAATCATCCCTTACTCCAGGTATGCAATTTAGGAACCTGGATAATGAAACCAGGAAAGGCATACAACATAATCAATGGAGCAGGGCAAAACTATTACAGGCAACAGTTGGAAGCACAGTCAGATTGGCATAGTATTCAAATAGTAACACGTAGCAATTCAGGTAGGGGATACTCACATGAAAGGTAAAAACAGATGTCCTCAAAGGAAAAACAAAAAAAGAAAGAAAGAAAAAGCAGAAGTCTGGTAGCAAGAAAACCAAATAGAAAAAAGAGGTAAAGTAGAGACTACAGAGAAACTCCAACATAGTGCCTGCTAAATGTGAGATTTAAAAAAAAAAGCCTATAGAGTGTGAAGTTAATGAATTGATTAAGGTAAGACTGCCTCAGAGGATGGGAGGCAATTGTCAATCACATTCAATCCAAATTTGCAGTGTTACAGGCAGGATACATTATCTCAGTGTTTCACTGGGCTGACCACACACTCAGCAAAACATCAGTTCTTCCTTGGTAGTAAAGTATTAATCACCACCAAGTCTATAAGTGGTATTATTATCCCAATTTGCGTGGATAGAGAAACAGAAGTACAATGAGGAAATGGCTGAGCTGGATTAAAAATCCATGTTCTCCTCTCAAGCCTGGCCTCATAACCACTGGGCAAATCTGCTTTCAGTAAAATGTTTTGCTTCGCCTTAAAATTCATGTTGAAGTTAATTGCTGAAGTAACATTATTGAGGGCTTGGGGAAATGAGGAGGACTTGAGAGTGTGCCTTCATGAATGGCATTGGAGACCTTATAAAAGGGCTGGAGGAAGTGCTAGGCCCTTCCTTTGCTCTTGCACCTTCTACTGTTCAAGGATGCAACATTCACTCCTGTCATATGAGGATGCAGCACCAGGTGCCCTCTTGGAAGCAGGGACTGGACCCTCTCCAGACAAGCACTTGCTGGTATTCTCATGTTAGATTTCCAGTCCCCAGAATGGTAAAAAAAAAAAAATAAATGTCTGTTCTTTATACATTAACATTTGCAAACTTTTCATTCTAGTGGTAGGAACGAACTAACACAAATCCTTTATCTGAAAAATCAGTCAATGGCAGGGAATCTGCCATTAAATGTGACTTGAGCAGGACTCATATCACAAGTTTCAAGATTATATAAGGTCAGAACTCCGGTCAGTGGCAAAGTAAATGTGAAGCAGCTAGTACAGCATCTGATGTAGATTGAGTGCTCAATAATTGTTAGTTATGAAAGTAATCATTGTTTTTTGGTGTTACAATAGGAAAAAGAGAGATAGGGAGTGATAGGAGTATTACAGGTTTAATTGTGTCCACCTAAAATTCACATGAAGTCCTAATCCCAGAACCTTAGAGTGTGACCACATTTGGAGAGTGATCTTTAAAGAAGTAATTAAGTTAAAATGAGGTCATTAGGGTGGGTCCTAATCAGTATTACTGGTGGCATTAATAAGAAAAGATTAGAACACAGACATACAGAGAAAAGACCATGTAAAGACACAGGAGAGACAGTCATTTGCAAGCCAAGGAGGAAAGCCTCAGAGGAAACTAACCCTACCAAGACTGTCCTCAGACTTCTAGCCTCTAGTATTTAAGTAAACTTCTGTGTTTAAGCTACCTAGCATAGGGTACTTTGCTATGACAGTCCTAGGAATCAAACAGAAAGACCAAGAGGTAGAAAGCAAAGCATGACCAGACAATGTAGATTAAGAACTCAGTGTTAAGCTTATTACAAAAGAGACTGGAGCAAAACTTAAGGCAGAGACCCACACAATGGAGATGGGTTCCAAGAATGCTCTCAATTGTTCTGAGGCAAAGGGTAAAGTATGACTAATAATCAAATCAATTGCTAAATAGACTATTTCTCTAACCCGTTAAAATACTCTCTTTAAGAAGAGGACTAGAAATTGGGAAACAAAAGTGATGCTATCGGGGAAGCATTGAACATGTGCAGATACAACTGATCAGGGATGAAAACAGGGAGCTATCTCATCCCCATGATAAATGCCAACATCAGATGGGTGAAAGCAACCTCACTTTTCAGGTTCTTCTAAAAGAACCCTCAATGTACATGAAACCTAAAGTAGGTCACTGCAGCTACATTTGTCCATAATCTTGCTTGGTTCAGTGATGAATGCCTCAAAATAATAGTGAAATTTCCCTAAAAATAGGATGGTTCAGAAATCTGTAAATCTGAAAATCATGTAGGGCACCAACACTTGCTTAGATCCACATTTTCTACCAATATGCTTTAAATAGACATTACTTTTCTGCTATTCACTGAGGATTTTATTGTTGTTGTTCTTTATTTTTTTTGGCAAATATTTATGTATCTTTAACAATACCTATGTCCAGAGATGTATAGCATGACTTGGCTTGACTGTAGAATTATTTCAGAAGAATGACATCAACATAGCATCTTTATTTTATATTTGGACCACCACACATATCCTCCAAATTTAAAACAAAGGAATGAGAAAAGCAAGATCTGTTCATAAGATGAGATCATTGTTTTCAATTCTTTATTAATAATGTATACAGGTATAACTATTTTATTGCAATTCACTTTATTGTGCTTGCTGATATTGTCTTTTTAAAAACTGGAAGTTGTGGCAATCCCGCACCAAGCAGGTCTATCTGTATCACTTTTCCAACAGCATGTGAATTCTTAATGTCTTTGTGACACATTTTGATAATTCTATATTTCAGAATTTTTCAATATTTTTATGATCATCTATAATCAGTGATCTTTCACATTACTGCTATGATTGTCTTGAAGAACCATGAACTGTGCCCATATAAAATGTAAAACTTAATCCGTAAATGTTGCGTGTATTCTGACTGTTCCACCAATCCACTATTTCCCATCTCCCTTCCTCTCCTCAGATCTCTTACTACTGAGATAGAATAATATTAAAACTGTGACAGTTGGGGCTGGAGCGGTGGCTCGGTGGTTACGGCACTTGCCCAGCATGTGTAAGTACATGTGTTCAAACCCCAGCACCCATGTACACAACTAAGTGTCCAGATCAAGGAAAACCACGGGAAAAGCTCAATAAAAATTGATTCTCTCCCTCTCTCTCTCTCTCTCTCTCTCTCTCATTGTCCTTCTCTCTTAAAAAAAAACTGTGATAATTAATTAAACCAGCCACAACTTTCCAATAGGCCAAATCCCAAACCACAGCAACAGTAATTCTCTTCAATTCTATGAAGGCTGAGAAAGGTAAAAAAGCTTCAGAAGCAAAGTTCAAAGTTATTGAAAGTTGGTTGATGAAGTTTAAATAAAGACTTTTCTCCGTAACATAAAAGTACAAGGAGAAGCAGCAAATGCTAATTTAGAAGCTGTAAGAAGTTTTTCAGAAGATGTACCTGAAATAATTGATGTAGGTGGCTACATTGGACAGATTCTCATTGCAGATGAAACAATCTATTAGAAAAGATGCTATCTTGGACTTCCATTTTTTTAAAGAAGGAGGGACAGTGAGAGAGAGAAAGAGAAAGAGAGAGAAGGAATCAGTTTTATTTAGTTTTTCATGTGGCTTTTGTTGCTCTGACACTTTGTTGTGTACATGGTGCTGGGATTTGAACCCTCATCCTCACACATACCAGGCAAGAGCTGCTGAGCTACCATTCCAGCGTCCCTATCTGAGATTTTGAAAGGCAGAAAGAAGTCAAGCTTTGAAGGGGGCAGGCTGACCCTTTCTTTAGGGTCTGATGCAGCTGATAATCTTAAATTAAAGTCAATGCTTATTTACCATTCTGAAAATTCAAAAGCCCTTAAGAATTACACTAAATCTTCTTTGTCTGTACACTGTAAATGGAACAATGGCAATTCAGCGATAACACATAGGTTTGCAATATGGTTCACTGAATATTTTAAGCACATTGTTGACACCTACTGCTCAGGGAAAGAAATCGTATTTTTCAAAATATTATTGTTCGCTGACAACATACCTGGTCACCTAAGAGCTCCAGTGGAGTTGTGCAAGGAGATTAATATTGTTTCCGTGAGTGCTAATACAACATTCATGGTACCCATGGATCAGGTAACAATTTTTACTTTCAGGTCTTATTGTTAATGAAACACAGTTAGTAAATCCATAGATGACAACAGATAATGCTTCCTCTGGTGGATCTGCACCAAACCTTCTGGATAGGATTTAGTATTCCAGTTGCCATTAACAACATTTGTGATTCCTGAGAGGAGGTCAAAACATCAAGATTTAACAGGAGTTTAGATAAAGCTGATTCAACCCTCATAGATGACTTCGAGGGCTTCAGGATTTCAGTGGAGGAAGTAACTGCAGATGTGGTGGAAATGGCAACAGAACCAGAATTAGAGGTGGAATCTAAAAATGGGACTGACATGCTGCAGTCTCATGATAATGTTTTCACAAATGAAGAGTTGCTTATTATGGGTGAGGAAAGAGTGTGGTTTCTTTAGGTGGAATCTACTTCTGATGAAGATGCTGTGATATTGTTGAAATGACAAGTAAGTGTTTAGAATATTGCATGTAGTTCATTGATTAAGCAGCTGCAGGGTTTGAAAGGGTTGACTCCAGTTTTGAAAGAAAGTCTACTGTAGGTAAAAAGCTATCAAACAGCATTGCATGCTATATAGAAATCATTGATGAAAGGCAATTGAAACAATAAATTTCATTATCATTGTTTTTAACTAGGGATTGAACCCAGGAGTGCTTTACCACTAAGCTACATTACCAGTTCTTTTTTATTTTTTATTTTGATACAGGGTTTTACTAAGTTGCTTAGGGCTTCACTAAATTGCTAAGGCTGACCTTGAACCTGGGATCCTTCTGTCTCAGCTTCCCAAGTCACTGTGATTACAGGTATGTGCCACCACAACCAGCTACATTGTTGTCTCATTTTAAGCACTTGGTACAACTATCCTGGTCAATCAACAGCCATCAGTATTGAGGCAAGACCCTCCACTAGTTGAAAGATTATTAGCATTTTTAGCAATAAAGTATTTTTAAATAAGAGATGTGCACTTCTTTTAGATATGATGCTATTGCACATTTAACAGACTAATGTGAACAAAACTTTTATGTAAACTATGAAAAATCCCTTTGACTCATTTTATTTTGACATTCACTGTACTATAGTGGTTGATGCTGAATTCACCATTTCTCTAAGGTATGTCCTATACTGCATAAATACAGGGTCAAAATAGTTCAAAGGAGCACATATGAACTAAAAATTAATTAGTGGTAACCAATTACAATTTCAAGATATAACAAATATCATGCACTGTAGAACAACTGACAACTGAAAATATTTTAAAGGGATAGGCTTTCCATCATCAGAATTTATAATAGGAAAAAACAGCAATTTAACTAAAGCACAAACCTCTTTCATCCTTTCAGCATATTCTGTTCTTACAGATGATGCAGTGCATGGTGTATTGATATTTTTCACAAGTCTAATGGAGATACTTAGTAGAGACAAATTCCATGTACTAAGATGTGGTCACCATTCAGAAGTAATGAAACTTAAAACTCATGGACATTTCACATTTTAATAATCAAAACTATATGTGAGCCAGGAGAGGTGGGGCATGCCTATAATCCCAGGAGCTCTGAAGGCTGAGGCAGGAGGACTATAAATTAAAGGGTAGCCCCCATATTTAGTAACCCTGCCTTAAAATAAAAATATATAAGGGCTTGAGATGTAGCTCAGTGATAGAGCATCCTTGGGTTTATTCCCAGTTTTTTTAAATCATAAGGTATTGTCAACTACTTCAGTCTTTCTATGTAAGTAATTCTTAAGGGAATTTCTTTTTTAAAAATTTAGTTTAAATGGTGACTTTAAATTAATAGATCAGAAATTGCTGTGTCTATTTATCATTAGCAATCAAAGAAACTATATGTGTGGTCCATTTAGCCTTCCTGGTGCAACATATCTATATGTTTTACCTCTTCCCTTAGAGAAGAAAACAGAGTAGATGGTCTAATATCTACCATACTATGACAATTAGCATGCTGTTAATTTTTAGAGCTGAATCATGGCAGTGCATCAAAGAAAGTGGTGGCATCATCCTCAGAGAGGATGTGCAGAAGGAAGGAGGAAGTTTTGCCCCTCTTATTGAAGTTGACACTGTGTTAGTATATCTTCTGCTGCTATAACAGAAAACCTAGATGGTTGAGACACAATATAAGTTTATAAGCTATGTAGCCCAAGAGTATGCCACCAACATCTTCCAAGGCCTTATTGTTGCATTATTGCATGAAGGAAGGTGTAAGCACAGAGAGTGCCTGAGACAGAGAGAGATGAACTCACTTGTGTCAGGAACCCACTCCTAACATAACTGACCCACTCTTGTAATAGCATCATTAATCCATTCATGGAGACAAAACCGTCACGACCTAATCACCACTTAAATGTGTCACCTCTCAACACTGTTGTGCTAGAGACAAAGTTCCAACACATGAACTTCAGGTACGTATTCAGACCATAGCAACACCATCCTAATAGAAGGTTGGGCAATAGTTGGAGGGGTTTGGACTTCTGAAGATAGGCCAAAAGTTCATACTGACAGCTGCCATTGGAATGCATTCACAAGCAGGGGGAGAACACATGGCCATAGTTTTAAGAGTCTAGTTATATGCCTATAGATATGTGGCATTTTTAATGCAAAAAAGTTGAAAGAGTACACATCTTGATCATTTTAAGCTCAAATTCAAATAAGATCATGCAGACTTTCTTTTATTCATCTCCAGGATATGACAAACCTCTGCAGAAATATTGCTAGCTTTTATCTATCATGGAATTATACATTTTTTCTCAAAAAGTAGTTGTTATTTTAAGATAAGACATGCCAGAGACTGAGGATTTTATGTATGTATAAAATAATAATCTTAGCCCTTAGAGATTTTTCAGGAAAGCTACAGTATGAATAACAGCCTCAGCATATTTTTATTAATATGAATTAGAAAGTTCTGCAGATGAATTAAATATCTGACATTTTTCTGCTTGTTCTACACTATACATAATTTCAGAATAAAAGGAAAATGACCACTTTTCTACTTGTTTCAATATTTTAATTTAATATGAATTTAAGTTATGCTTTGAGCCTCAGACAGTGTCCTTTTTAAGTAGCTGAAAGAAATAGAAACAATTACAAAGAATAACCCCTCTGAATTCACTGCTTAGGTCTTCTAGTGAAAACCCAGACTTTTGTCAGAATTCAAGGCCTCTACACACTTAGGTAAGATCCCCTTTATTAAATACCTACTGTGTGCACCCTAAAGGTTCTATTCTTAGTTTTCCTGCACCTGAGGCCAACTTCCAATCAGTAACATCCAACCTGAGGGACCCAAGGGTCAGGGTCCCAGACCAGGACCATGTGGCCTCTGCTCACCATGTCTTCTTTCATGCATTTTCCAAATTTCAATCAGACAGAGGGCCAACCAGATGCAACCCTTTTTTCCTGTAAGTTAACCTGAAGAGAGAATTGCTCATTTCAAGGCAGTCCATTATTACTTTCATGGGATAATATTATATTGGGTTTCCAGAATAGTCTTGTAAGTTGGTTGTGTGTGGTGCTCATTCACATTGGGCACCAGATACATTCAGGGCTTTGGGCTACCATCAGTGTACTATCAATTGGCTTGTGCTCACATTAGGATGTCATGTCAAAAATAAGTGCATTTCATAAAATTATGCACTGATCATTATACTGCTACATCTGAAGGTAATAACAGGCATAATTTCCTCTGTGAGTCTTCTAATACTAGCACACATTGGTTCACTATCTGTCCCCCATAGGCTCTGTGCCATGTGAGCCATATTTCATCCCCAAACTTCTGATCCTGAAAATTGCTCTACTGATCAATGCCATCTTTTGCCCCCCATATATTTGGTGATTGGTACTGCCATGTTCTCATGGGTCAGAATTAGCCATGTCAGACAAGGGACAACCAATATTCACTTGCACAGAACCATTCCTGTAGTTCCACTGTGGATCCTGTCCTTATTTTCCTGCCTAGGCTGGGTGTGGAGGCAAACACTCAATATTGAAAGCTCACAAGTCAGGATTCTAGTAATTACAGCTCAAAGAGGTTAAAAAAGCACATAATTAGAAGATGTTGCTTTCCTCTTTTGCTCTAAGATTCCTAGTCTAAGAGCTTCCGAAAATGAATTATCATTTACATTTTGCTGCATACTCTGGATACGACTTCAACTTGTGGATATCATTAATGAGGCAAAGTAGCGAATCTTGAGAGGGTCACCAAAACCAGTATTTATGGCAGCATAATGCATGATACATACAGAATATTGAATAATGAGGCAACTAGTATTAAATATGAAACAGAGGCAGAGAAATCCATATTGTTTCAGATTCTGAAAAGCCAAAGTACTGTGTGTAATTACAGGGTTGCCATCTTATTCTCATGGGAAAAATTTAGAATAGAAAAAGAGATGGTACCCAGACTCAACAAAGATCTCCATTTGCACTAATATTTGACAGTAATGCATAAGTACCTTTTTTCCTATCCATTATTCTTAGTCTACGTAGATAAAACCCTACACCTCAGATTGACCCAAGAATTTTATAATACATTTTAAAACAAATTCCTTATTCCTAAATTATTTTCCATAATTTTGAAAATCTCAGGTGTGGTCTAGATATTCCCTCCAAAATAGAATTATAAACCTTGATATGTTACAAGAAGGAAAATAGAAAAACATTAATATTTTCTGATATCTTCTGGTCTATGGGTTGCTGAAGAGTATCGGAGCTGAAGTAACAGATGAATAGGAGTTTACTCAGGAAAGAGGAGAAAACCAAAGATGCAATGTTTCAGACACAGCAGTGTATAAAACCAACATGCTTGGAAGGAAAAGAGTGAAAGGGAAAAGAGCTCTGGGTAGTTGAGCATGGGCCAGGGGCAGCAAGGACAGGTAGGCCATATTAAATATTTGAGACTATTCTAAGAGCACTAGGGGTCTATGGGAAATGTCTTTGCCACAGAGTGACATGATTGGATCTGTGGTTTTAGAAAATCACACTGTTTTCAGCCTGTGAAACAGATTGTGTGTGTCTATTCAGGGAGGATGATTATAAGGTTGCTGGCAGTAACTAAGGTAACAGACGATTGATGCTCAAAGTGGAATAGACACAATATGAAGAGAAAAGGTCAAAACATATATTTGGCCAAGATTTACCAATGGATTACATTGGAGATAGGTAAAAGACAAAAATCTCAGAAAGATTATTAGATATATAGTTTGCTAATTTATTTTTTTAATTAAGGAAATATGAACACTAGAGGATAACCAAGCTTTCAAGTGGATATCATGAGCTCAATATCGAGCAGTTTAAATGTGAGGCATTTTAAGCTATCCAAAATGAAGGTATCAAATAGCTATTGGTGTACCTAGTCCTGTATGGCTCCAGACCTTAGCATGTTTGAGTGGAAAACAAATGATCTTTCACTAAACTATACAGCTATGTATAGTTTAGAGACACTATTTACCCTTACAAATTCAAACATAAATGGGAATATAGACCTATTACTCAATCATTGTTGTAAGCTATATTAAATATTCATTTGGAAATATGTTTAAAGTGTTCTAGAAACAGAGGAGGAAAGAAGTAGAGTTACAAGGATTAGTCCAGGAAATATTAAGGATGCTATTAATATTTAAGCTGGTTTTTCAAGTATGAACATAATTCTAGGTTGAGGAAGATGCTCCTGTTTTAAACCACTTTGGGTTCATTTTCAGTTCCCTTGAGCAATTATGTTCCAGATCAACAAGGAGTTGGCTTTTATATCAATTTTTCTGGCCAGAGTTAATAGACCGAACTAAAGACGTAGTTTTAAAAGAACTGCATTATGAATGCCATTTACTCATTTAACAAATATTTGTTGAGCACTGAATATTTGCTAACCACTATTTTAAGTGCTAAAGATAGAGCAGTGAGCAACATGAACAAACCCCCTCTTCTCCTGGAGATTTCACCTGAAGTCTTAGGGTTTAAACGACATTGGAAGTACAGGGACATCTCCTACAAAAATAAGATCAATTTGTATCTTACATTACTGAAAAAGAGGCCTTGACGTGTTTGGATTTTTGGAAAAAGTGTATGCCACACTTGGAAATACTGTCCTAACCCCGTTACCAAGTGACTCAGAAAACCTACAATTTTGAGTGAGCCTAGGATTAGAAAGGCCTCCATAGTTAGGATAGGCTGTGGTGCCAGGGTCCCTGCCACTCAGTTATGAGACTGGCAGGAGTGGAGCCATCCAATGTTTCTAATGGTGAATTCAGTAAATTAATGACACTCTGTAAGGTCTCCAGCAAGGCCAATGGGAGAGTCAAAGCACACATCCTTAGGAACAGGATGTGGGGTGGAGAATTATACCTTATCCAGATACCAGCTTATTGTATGAATTTGGGCCCTGGCATTTACTTTTGCCTCTCAGAGAACAACAGCATGGACACTGCCCAGTCCCTCTGTGAGTACTATGAACTTTACAAAATAAAACCTAGACAGGTCTCAACTCCAAACTCACCATTCAATTTTTGAAATGCTAGGTCTGAGACATTTCCCGTACCCCCTTTCCAGCTGTTTTGGCTGTTCCTAGTATTCCCTCTTTATTCTCCCTTTCTGCCTTCTAGCATTATTTTATCCTATCTTTTTTATTAAATATATTTTATTTGAAAAATCTGATTTTCTGTTTTCCTGAATGGATCTTGACACTCTCTTCCTCACTTTGTTGTTTGTAAATTTAAGATTTAAATGCAGCCTACCTAAAATGTTACTAAATTAATTATTGTGTGCAAACCAATTAGCACAGTGCCTAATACTTAAATGTCAATCAATATTTACTACTATTTTTCCTATCAACTATTCCAATGAAATAAGATTTAAAGGCAAATTCCACACGAGAAGGTTAATATTCCCATATAGTTTTTTGAGACTGGCTGATTTCATAATTAGACTCTAATTTCCCTCAACACCTTTTATTATCCTTTGCAAATGGCAATATCAAAGCGTTACAGACTAACGTAGCAATATTATTTGTTAATGTATGAGAATATTAGCTAGCAAATGGCCCCAGAACTGAACCTTTGAGTACCTACCAATTACTCTGGATAAGTTTTTCATCTTCCCAAGACACTTTGGACCTCCGCACTATATAATCAATTTTAAAAAGAAAAGAAAGACTAGATGCCTCCAGTGTCCTACTCCAGTGTTAGGGGTATTGATCTTATAAGTCAAATAGACAAATATTTTGTGCATTTCCTGTATATGTGTATTATTCTTCACCCAAACAAGAATATTGCTGAAGTTATTTTTTGAGGTGCTTATTATTATTATTAAGGTATGATATTGAGATATTTACTATTTTTTTCCTTTTAGAGAAGAACAATTAGGCATAGAGAAAAATCTACTTGAGTTGAACAGTTTCTAAGCCATGGAGCCAGGATTCACATCAGGCAGTTTGACTCTAGAGCTTGGACTCTTGATTGCACTTCCAATCTGGGAACATGAACAGATTTAGCTGGGGCAGAGCAAACAAGGGCATAAGAAATTAAAGTTTCACTTTGAATGTGGATTCAAAAGTGTCTGCATGAAGTAGGGAAATATATTCCAATAGATGGGTGTTTGAAATAAAAGTCAGGAGCTTCTCATTTAATAATAAAATTGGTTACTTAAAATAGACTGATTTTGTTGAGTGAAGATGCTTCAGTTCACTGTTATATTCTGAAGCTATTTTATGAAACTTTGCCAAAATTAACTGAACACTAAAGAACGTGGCTTCTGCATGCCTATTTGGGTCCTGAGATTTTGTACTGCTCTCATCACATAACTTCATCTAATAAAACAGTTTGCTCTTAGAAAAAGCATACTCTTTGGCATCAGAGCTGGACTCAAATGCCAGCTCTACTTTTGACTAACGACAGAATGACATTTGGCCAATCTGAACTTCAAGGTAATTTTTTTAAATACAAAAACATTAGTGTCACTCCCTCACAATGACTGTGGGATTAAATGTCATCATTTATTTATCATATCCAGCTTTCACAACGAACTTTATGATTGCAGATTCTCCATTTCTTCTCTTAGTTTTTATGCCTCATGATTTAAAATACATTTCTGCATCCTAACTTCCACATTCACCAGATAGGCCTGTTTACTTGCTGTCAGCATCAATCAACAAATATGATTGGCTAAATTAACCCAGTACTTGGGAACTAAGGTGGCATCTAAAATTATTTCCGTGTCTATCAAATTTACAATTCCTTATATTTAAATCTATCTGAAGAGTGGGTCTTTTAGAATGTTTTGAATAATGTAAAATTAAATCCTAAATTATATAAATTGACCTAATATGCCTTTTTTCCAATACTATGCAAGGCATGTGTGTGGTGGGGATGGGATGGAGAGAAAGAGACAGTCAGAGACACAGAGACAGACAGAGAAAGAGGCAACTAGGTGAAGTCAATCTGCCAGTATCTGATTCTGGGACTCCTCTGTATCCTTTCTTAATTATTTTCAATGAAACAATGCTATGTTCCTGTATAACTTAGCTCAGATTATTACCTTCACAACCAAAAGACTCCTAGATTCCTAATGAAGAAGAAAGTTTCTAGACTAGAATCTTGGAAAAAGCAACAGCAAAATGTTTTTATCTAAAAATTCCCAAAGTACTATCATCATACAAGTTATGGTGTAAACTTTAACTTTTTGTGTAACATAAAAAAAACTGGTAGGTACCTGACATATGCAAATGTATCCCACTGATGCCTCATAGGTTTCCCACAGATAAATCTTTGATGAAAGTGAGCACAGTATTCAAATTTACACAGCATAGGAGGAAACAAAATATTGTGAAAGTTAGTGGAAGCAACAGATATGATAATTACATTCCTGAGAACTTCAGATACTGGAGTTATTTGTTAAAGGTTATTAAATGCATATTTAAAATAATTATGTAGATAATATTAAAATCGTAAGAAAAGAATCTATAGGAAACAAGGGCAGGAACTGGAAAGAATCCAAAGAATTTGCCAAAATTGAAAATATACTCATTAAATAAAAATAAACTGTAATGGGTAGGTTAAACAGAAGAGTAGGTATTGCTGAAAAGATAGGGAAATAGAGGTCAGAAATGAAAAATTATGTGCAATGTGGCAGGACAAATGAAAGACACAAAAGTAAAGATATGCTTAAAATTCTAAAAGAGGGCTGGATTGGTGGCTCAGGGGTTGGAGGGCTTGCCTGGAAAGTGCAAGGACCTGGGTTCCCCCAGCACCACATCCACAACTAAAGTGTTAGAGAAACAAAGGCCAGATGAAAAAATAAATAAAATTGATTCTCTCTCTCTCTTAAAAGAAAAAAAGATTCTAAATGACAGTATAAAGGTGTAAATTATAAAGAGTAAAAATAGTACAGAGGGGAAAGAAAAAAGTTAACTATTAAGAAATATTAAATATCAGAAGAAGATGAAGTACAAATACAAATTAGAAAAGGTGAAACAAAACCAAATCTACACTTTGACACATCAAAATAAAACTGAAGCATACATAAGACAAGGAGAAGCAACCACAGAGAAGAAATAGATTACCAAAAATCAATAGTTAAAACAACAAATAAAGCCAGGTACCGTGGTGCACACCTGTAATCCTAGTGACTCAGGAGGCTGAAGCAGGAGGATCACAAGTTCAACACTTGCCTTAGCAATTTAGTGAGGTTGTAAGCAACTTAGTGAGACCTTGTCTCAAAATAAAAAAGTAAAAGGGCCGGGGATATAGTTCAGTCTATAAGTGCCCATTGGCATAAAAAAAAAAAATTAGTTGAGACAACTCTCACCAACAAGAAAATAATCCCTATTTTATAAGAAAAAGGAACTAACTATATCTTTCATGGCTGAAATAAAATAAGAGTTAACCTAGAATCTTATCTCTTAAACTGTCGTCTTACAGAGAGAGTAAAATAGAAACATTTTCAGACACATGAGAATGAAGGAAGGTGCCTGCAACCAACTCTCATTGGATGGAGGAAATTATTTGAGGATTGTAATTTTAGGAATAAAAAAACTTGATCTCATGAACAGTCAAAGATTCAAGAAAGACATCTCTGAAGACAGCTCAAAATTTATTAGTTAGAAAGAATTATAAAGGGAAAGGGAAGGGAGGGATAAGGGAGGGTAATTGGGGGGGGGGCACTCCTGGAGATAATTGCAATATCCAGAATATTTACACATTTTATACACTTTATATTATTTTGTTAAAATCGTGTAAGGTTGTTCAAAAATAATAATAAAAAAAAGAAAAGTGAATACATTATTTTTATACACAATTTAAATATTTAAAAAATAGTTATCAAAACACAAATGGTTCAGGAAAAGAAGAGTATGTCACAATGTAAAAATAATTACCAGGTTCTGAAATAAAAAGACTATAAATAAGACCAGAGAAAATTTCATTTTTCCAGGCTAATTAAGATTTTTCAGTTCTTTAATGTGGAGAAATCAGAGATTGATACCAGAACTTGTTATATATCTTCGAATTTTTGTCTCACACACAAAGAAGACTCTTCAGACACCAATCATCCCTGTCTTTTCAAGAACATCATCTGGCCACTATTAGTACCAGCACCAACTAATAACATCTGAATGGTAGCAGGCTTTAATAAGTTCTCAAATCAGAAGTGTGGAAAGCGCAATGTGTGTTAATTCTCTCTCATGATTAAAGAACAAAATGCTTCTGAACCATCTTTTCCATCTGGTTGTCAAAAACAATTTCTAAACTATTGGACAGAAGAGAACAAAGTTAATGCTTTGTATTTTTTGAATCTCTTCCATTTAACATGATTCCTCCATCAATTCTCTCACTGACCTCACATCATTTCAGCTAGAGAAGACCAACACACAACTCTTTGGATCTGCTAAAGTATTTAGTTCTTAAATTTCCTGAGTGGGTTTTTTTTTCAGCCTGAAAATCAGTTATCTTAAGGGAAAATTCCCTTATCTCAGAGATAGTCATTAATACTCTTCCCTCAGCCAGCCTCAGGCTTAAAACTTTATCTTCTCACTGCAAATAGAAGTGCCATCAATATTCCTTTTAGTTTTTCTTAACATTTCTGGAAATAACAGCTCACATAAAGTGTTAGCCTTCCTAATACTATTGTTAATATTAAAGTATTTAAAAACTTAAACACCTTCTTTAAAACTTTGAACTGAAGATAAAGTTCATCTGTCCTTTCATGATTGGCACAGTATAGGTATGTTTAAAATGTCACAATGAAACTCATTATTGTATGTAATTAATATGCACTAATAATTATCATAAAAAGAACATACTCAGAGTGGTCTGCATAATGATCCCCCAAACTGTTCACATCCTAGTCTCTCCCTTTTACATGCAAAAGGAAATTTGCATAAAATTACAGACCTTAGGCCGATAACCCTGGCTGATTCTTGTTTGCATAATCTCATCACATGTATGTCACAGATGGAGGTACAGCAAAAAGAGAAATCAGAAAGAGTCCAAACTGTGAGTGGAACTCAGTTTGCTGCTAGTGGAGGAAGCCATTTCCAAAGCATGAAATGGAATACAGGTGCTCTGTGGGAACCAAAAGCTGGCCCTGATGTAGGGAAATGGAGACCTTAGTCCTACAAACTCAAGAAAATGAATTTAGTCATCAGCCTGAACAAGATTTCCTGACAAACCATTTGTTTTGGCTTTCTGAGATCTTGAGCAGAGAATTCAGCTTAGCCACACCACACCCAGATTTTTGATTCACAAAACTACAAGACAATAAAATTTTAATCCGTCAGTTAGGTAGTAGATTCTTACAGCAACAACAGAGTATCAGTACACTCCAAATTTTCTTCCTCTGTAGAACTTCAGCTCATGGAAGTGAACCTATCTTTCTCCTTTGTAAACCTGGACTTTACAGTATTTAGAGGAGATATCAGCACAGCACAGCCTTGTGCTCACAGCTACTCTGACATCCAAAATGGAATTGTTCCCTTTCCTCAGGGCTCTGCATCTCTTCCATAATACCAGTCCTTTTGAGATGAAGATCAAAATGAGAAAAGCCTCTGTACTTGTTTTCTCTGTTTATGGGGAGATGAAGTCATCAGCAAGGCAAATCCAGAACTTGTGGGGTACTCTGATTTTAGCCAACCGAGACTTCCAGCAGATGTCCAGAAAGTCCCTCATGTTGCTTCTGTGCCAGTTCTTTAATTTGTGTCAGGAACACATCATCCATTCCTTCCATCTGTTAGTCTGTCACCTTCAAATGCAAGAACTAGAAAGACACAGCATTCATGTTTTTGGTTCTGAGATGATGATAATGTTACTTCAGTGCCTCTCTTTTTATATTCTCACAAATGCTCCCTAATTTGAAGCCATTTTAAAATATGTATATTTATAGTGTGCAACATGATGTTTTGATATATGCATACATTTTGGAATGGTTAAATCAAGCTAATTAACATATGTATTACCTCACTTGCTTATCATTTGTGTGGTAAGATTGCTTAAAATCTACTCTCAGCAATTTTCAAATACTCAAGACATTTGTTATGAACTACGATTGCCATGATGTACAATAGATTTCTTGAACTTACTACTACTAAGATGTTTCATCAACATCTCTCCAACTACTCTTCCTTACACCATTCCAGACCCTGGTAACCATCATTTTACTCTCTAGTCCTATGAGCTCAGCTTTTTTAGATTGCACATTAAAATATCATTATATGGTATTTTTTTTCCTTGTGTCTGGCTTATTTCATTTAGCATAATGACTTCGAGGTTCACCCATGTTGTTACAAATGACAGGATTTACTTCTTCCTCAAATAAAAATAATATTCCATTGTGTATATGAACAACATTTTCTTTATGTATTAATCCATTGATGAACACTCAAGTTGATTCCATGTCTTTGCTATTATGAATAATGCATTGAACATGAGAATTCAGATGTGTCTTCAAGATACTGATTTCATTTGCCTTAGCTATAGACTCAGAAGTGGGACTGCTAGATCCCATAGTATTTCAATTTTTTACTTTTTTGAGGAATCGCCACAGTATTTTCCATAATGGCTACACTAAAGTAGGTTCCCACCAATAGTACACAACAGTTCCTGTTTCCCCATGTTCATGGGAACAATGCTATCTTTTATCTTTCTTATAGTAATAGTAATTCTAACCATTGTGAGTTCCTTGTATTTTTTTATATTAAGTACCATTAGTTTGTTTTCTGATGTTATAACAAAATCATGAGAGTAGGTAATTTATTAATAACAGATTTATTTCTCACATTTCAGAAGGCTGTAATTTTAATATCCATGCATCTTTGTTCTGCATCCTAACATGGTGGGGGACATCACATGGCAAGAGTAAGGGAGCACAGGTGCTCAGGTCCCTCCACCTCTTATTTATTTATTAATGCATTAAAGTTATACGTAATATTAGGGTTCATTTTGACATACTCATATAAGAATGGAATATAATTTGTTCTGATTCAGTTCCCAGTACTTCCCTTTTCCTCCCCTCCTCCCTATCTCTATTTTCTTCTTCTCTACTTCTCTTGCTTCTATTTATTTATAGATTTTTTAAAAAATCGGTGCTTTATAGATATACATAAAGGTAAAATTTACTGTGGTACCTTTTTCTGTGTTACATTCATATAGAGTTTCAGTCAGCTTTTTCATTGTCATGACTAAAGGACTTGACAAGAACAATTTGAGCAGGAAAAATTTATGTAAGGGCTCATGGTTTCAGAGTTCTTAGTCCCTAGAAGGTCAGCTCCATTCCTCAGGGCACAAGGCAAGGCAGAACATCATGGCAGAAAGCATGGCTCCAGGAAGCAGAGAAAGACTCCACTCACCAGATACAAAATATATACCCGAAGGCATGCCCCCAATGACACACTTCCTCCACCCACACCTTACCTGCTTTCAGTTACTAGTTAATCCCAAACAGGGGATTATCTCTCTGATTGGGTTAAAGTTCTCATACCCCAATCATTTCACCTCAGCTTTTGCATTGTTTCACATATTGAGCTTCTGGGGACCACCTTCCATTCAAACCATACCATATAGAATAGTTTGGCCAATTTCATTCCACTATTCCTCCCTTTTCCCATCCCTCCTCACTCCCCACCAATAACCTTTCCTCTACTCCACAGATCTCTCTTCTGTTTTCAAGGGATAATCTCTCCCATTATTTTTCCTTGTTTGTCTCTTGTTCCCACATACGAGAGAAAACATTTGACACTTGACTTTCTGAGTTTGGCTCTTTTCATTTAGATGATGTTCTCCAGTTCTAACTTTTCATATAAAAAGTTAATCACTAATCCCATCTTGGCCTTTTCAACCTCATGACCTCACCTAACACCAATTACTTCCCAAACTCCTCATCTCCAAATACTATCAACATATGACTTTGGGGATTAAATTTCTAACATATGAAATTTGGGGGACATATTTAAAACAGCAAAACCCTTATTGAATGCATCAGTTGCAAATATGTTTTTTCATTCTATAGTTTTTCTCTTCACTCTGTTATTATGATGTAGAATCTTTACAGTTCAATATAATTCCATGTTTCTACTTTTGCTTTTACTACCTGAGCTTTAGAGATTACATCCAACAAAATCATTTCTCAGACCAATGTCATGAAGTTTTCCCCTATTTTTTTTTCATAGTTTTGTATTTTCAGGACTTAAATGCTTAGGTCTTTAATCCATTTTGAATTAAGTTTTCATATGTGAGATGAGGATCTAATTTCATTTTTCTCCAGTTAGATATCGAGTTTTCACAATATCATTTATTGAAGAAATTATTTCCCAATTGTTTGTTCTTAAAACTTTTGTTAAAAGTCAATTGATCATAAATGTGTAAAGTTATTTCTGGATTCTGTATCCTATTCCATTGGCCAATGTGTCTATTATTATATTAGCAACATGCTGTTTTGATTATAATAGATTTTGAATTCAGATAGGGAGATGACTCCAGTTTTGTTCTTTTTGCTCAAGATTTCTATGGCTATTCAGGGTCATTTGTGGCTCCATATGCATTCAAGGAATTGTTTTTTTATTTTTGTTTAAAATAGGGTCATTGGAATTTTGATAGTGATTGCATTGAAATTTCAGATTGCTTTTTCTTTTAGTGACCAATCTATAAAAATACATTAATTTTATATACATATTTTTTAAAATTTTTGCTAAATTTTTTCTAAGGAATTAAGTTATTGTAAATCATAAATGCATATAAATTAGGAATATGTTATACCTTTGCTTCTAAACCAGAATTACTCCCATATCACCAATATTCCGGTCTCTTGATTCTTCTATATTTCACCCGTAAAACTGATATAAATGTCCACACACACACACACATACATATGTGTGTGGGTGTGTGTGTGAATTTTCCAGAATTGAATGATTGCATAGGTATTTGGCTTCTCATGGTGGGGGGCATAAAGAGTATGCTACATTATGGATTGTCTCCCTAGATCCTTCCTAATCCTCCCTCACTCTCCTTTTCCCCTCCTTCATGCCACCCTTACATACCTTTGCTGGGTCTAAAACAGGAGTTTGACAACTTTTCACCCAAGCCTGGGTTTTGCTCTTGTCTCCAATGATGATGGAAAACTTTGATCCTTGAGACTCTGGTTTTGGCTTACTTCACTCAGCATGATTTTTCCGTTGCCATCCATTTTCCTTCAAAGGCTGCAATATCATGGTTTCTAATAGCTGAGTAGAACTCCATTGTATATGTATACCAGAGGTTTTGGATTCTTTCATCCAGTGATGGGCATCTGGGTTGGTTCCATAATTTAGCTATTGTAACTTGAGCTGCTATGAACATAGATTTTTCTTATGACTGTAATGTGCTGATTCTAACTCCACTGGGAAAACACTCAGAAGAGGTGTTGTAAGGTGGATCCATCTCTAATTTTTTGAGGGGTCTCCATACTACTTTCCAGTCTTCAGTTCCACCAACACTGTGTTAGTATTCCTATTTCTTAAAAACCCCTCCAGCATCTGGTATTGTTTAACATCCTCATCTTTTCCAATCTGACTGGAGTGAGGTGAAATCTTAATACAGTTTTTATTTGCAATTCTCAGATTACTACTGATTTAGAACACTTTGCCATATATGCACTACCTTTCCTAATTTCCTTTGTTGAGAAGTTTCTGTTTAGCTCTCTGGTCCATTTATTGATTATTCATGTTTTTGATACTAAGTTTTTTGAATTCTTTGTACATTTTGGAAATTAGTCCCCTGTCAGAAGAATCACAGGCTGTGATTATTTCCCATTCTGTCGGTTGTCTCTTGAAGGTTTTGACCAATTCTTTGGCTCTGCAGATGCTTTTTAGTTTAATGGCATCCCACTCATTGATTTTTTACTTTAATTCTTTCAGTTTAGGAGTTATGTTGAGAAAGTCTTTGCCTATTCCCACATAGTAGAGTGTTGATCCTAATTTTTCTTCTAGAAGTTGTATTGTAGCTGGTTTGATCCATTCAGATTGATCCATTCAGATTTGATTTTTGTGCCAGGTGAGAGATAAGGATTTACTTTCAACTTCCTCCAAGTACTTGCCCAATATGTCCAGCACCATTTGTTGAATAGGCTGTCTCTCCTCCATATTATATTTAGACCCCCGTTGCCTAAGATCAGATGTTTAAAGATTTATGGGTTTGTCTCAGAGTCTTCTATTCTATTCCATTGGTCTTCTTTCCTATTCTGATACCAGTATCATGCGCTATTTTTGTTACTACAGCTCTATAATATAGTTTTGGATATGGTAATGCAAATCTACCTGTTTTGTCTTCCTTGCTCAGTAATGTTTTGACTATTCTGGGTTTCTTGTCGTTCCAAATGAATTTGAGAATTGCTTTTTCTATATGTAAAGACTGAGGTTGGTATCTTGATGGGGATTGCATTGAATCTGTATAGCACTTTTGGAAGAATGGTCATTTTAATTATCTTAATTCTGCCTAACCAAGAACATGGAGCATCTTTCCATCTTCTCAGGTTTTCTTTAATTTCTTTCTTCAATGTTCAATAATTTTCATTGTAGAGGTCTTTTACTTCCCTTGTTAGATTAATTCCCAAGTATTTTTGAGGCTATTGTGAATAGGATGAATTTCCTGCTTTCTTCTTCAGCCCTATTTTTATTAGCACATAGAAAAGCTATTGATTTATGGGTAGCCCACCACTACACAAAATCTATTTATAAGCTCACACATTTTTTTCAGTGGAATTTTTTGGATCTTCCAGATATAGGATCACATCTTAAGCAAAAAGGGATAGTTTGACTTCTTCTCGTCCTATTTTTATCTGTTTGACTTCCTCACTTTCCTGCTTGTTCTGCCTAAAGTCTTAAGGACTGTATTGAATAAAAGTAGTGAGAGTGGGCAACCTCATCTTGTTCCTGAGTTTAGTGGAAATGCTTTCAGCTTTTCTCCATTTTGTATTGTACTAGCTGAATGTTTTTCATATGTGGCCTTTACATAATTAAGATAAGTTCCTTTGAGCCCTATCTTCTCTAGAGTTGTGAGCATAAATGGGTGCTGGATTTTATTGAAGGACTTTTCTGCATCTATTGAGATAATCATATTTTTTGTCTTTAATTTTGATTAAGTGGTGAATCACATATATTGTTTGCATATGTTTAACCAGCCTTGCAAACCTGGAAATCCCACTTGATCATGATGAATTATCTTCCTGATGTGTTTTGAATGTGATTTCCTAGAACCTTATTAAGGATTTTTGTGTTGATGTTCATCAGGGCCATTGGTCTGTAGTTTTTTGTTTTTTGTTTTTTTCTTGATTATGTCTTTGCTGGGTTTAGGTATCAGAGTCATGGTTAGCTCATTAAATGAGTTTGAGAGAGTTCCCTCCTTTTAAATTTCTTGGAATAGCTTAATAAGGAGAGATTTTAGCTTCTCCTCATAGGTGTGGTAAAACTCAGCAGGGAATCCATCAGGTCCTGGGCTTTGCTTCTTTGGAAGACTTAATTCCTGTATGGATTTCAGTGCCTGTTATTGGGCTGTTTAGGATTTCAATATCATCTTGTGTCAATTTGGGGAAGTTGTCTTTGTCTAGAAATTTGTACATGTCTTCCAGATTATCTAATTTAGAATAGTACATTTTTTTTCAAAATATGTTCTGATAATTTGTCATATTCTATAGGGTCAGTGGTGATTGCTCGCCTCTTTTTGGTGATTTTGTTGATTGGCTTAATTTCTTTCTTTCTTTTACTGAGATTCACTAGGGGATCTGTCAATTTTATTTATTTATTTAAAAGAACCAGCTCTTTGTTTTGTTGATTATTTTTACTATTTTTTTAATATCATTGATTTCAGCTCTGGTCCTGATTATTTCCTGCCTTCTGCTGGCTTTGGGATTAGATTGTTCTTCCTTTTGTAGGGATTTGAGGTGGAGCATAAGCTTATTTATTCAAGATCTCTCCTGATTTTTTTAAAGACAGAGAGAGAGAGGGAGAGCGAAAGAATCAATTTTTATTTAGTTTTTCATGTGACTTTCATTGCTCCAAAACTTTATTGTGTACATGGTGCTGGGGTTTGAAATTGCACATGTTGGTAAATGCCGTAACCACCAAGGCAATGCTCCAGCCCATCCTCATTTTTAATGTAGGTACTCAGTGCTATAAAATTTCCCCTTAAGAACGCTTTCATGCTGTTCCAAATATTTTGGTATATTGTGCCTTTGTTCTCATTCATTCTCTTGCAAGAATATCTTGATTATTTTTCTCATGTCTTCTTGGATCCATTCTTCATTCAATAGGGTATTATTCAATCACCATGTATATGGGTTTTTTTCTGTTATGATTTTTGCTGTTAATTGCTAGAGTCATGGCATCATAGTCTCACAGAATACATGAAATAATTTCTACTATTTTATATTTGCTAAGATTTCCTTTGTGAAACACCAGATTTCTTTCTGGACTGTATGCCTAGTAGATTTTTTTCCACCATTTCACCCTCAATCTGTGGACATTATTGACTCTAAGGTGAATCTCCTGTAAGCCACATATTGTTGGATTTTGTTTTTAATCCATTATGCTAATCTATGTTGTTTGATTGGAGCATTGAGACCATTCACATTCAGTGTTAGGATAGTTGTGTGGTTGTGGTTCATAGTCATTTTATTTTATAGGTAAATTCTGTGCTATCTTGGTTGTCTATTAATAGTGTGTGCTTTTATTGAATTTCCTGTTTGTTGTAGGTTTTGAAGATTGTTTGATTGTTCTTCTATCTGGAATTTATCTTTGAGGATTCTTTACAATGCTGGTTTTCTGTTCATGAATGCTGGAAGTTTGAACATATCATGAAATGTTCTTATTTCTCCATCAAATTTAAAGCAGAATTTTGCTAGGTATAGTAATTCAGCTGCAGATTGTAGTTATTCAGACCTTGAAAAATCTACAGGATCTTCTTGCTTCTAGAGTCTGAGCGTAAAAGTCATATGTGATCATTATTGCATTTCTCTCTTAGAACTTTTAACATTCTTTCCTTGATTTCCCTGTTATACATTTTAAATATGATGTGTCTGTGTGAGTTTCTCATATGATTAGGCATATAGATGCCCTAAATGCTTCCTGAATGAGCATCTGACAAAAACATGGAACGCTTCACAAATTTGCACAACATCCTTGTGCAGGGGGCATGCTAACCTACTCTGTATTATTCCAATTTTTAGTATATGTGCTGCCAAAGCAACCACTTCAGATTCTTTTGGTAACAGAAGCATTTTAACAATATTAATTTTTCCAGTCTGTAAATATGGATATCTTTCCATTCACTTGAGTTTTGTTCAATTTACTTTATCAGTACTTTATAGTTTTCAGTGTATAGACTTTTAGCACCTTAGCTAAAATTATATAAGTACTTTAATGGGTAACTACTGAAACTAAGACTATTTTTAAATTTTTTCAGATAGTTTGCTATTAGTTAATAGAACCAATACTGATTTTTGCACTCTGAATAGTATCCTATAATTACTATATTTCTTTATTTGTTCTAGTATTATTTTGGTGGAGTCTTTAGGGTTTTCTATGTATAAGATCATGTCATCTGCAAACGAGGACAAATTTGGATGACATGTATTTATTTACTTATTTATTTGATAATTCTCTGATTTAGAGTTCCAATAGTATGGTGAACAGAAGTATCAAATGTAGGCTTCATTATTTCCTGATCTTAGAGGGAAATCTAACTTCATTATTGAATACAATATTAGCTATGAATTTGTCATATAGAGCCATTATTGCATTGAAATACATTTTTTCTATACCTAGTTTGTTGATAGTTTATATCATGAAAGAAAGTTGAACTAGATCTTTCTGAATCTATTGAGATGATCACATGATTTTTGTCCTTCATTCTGTTTTTGTGATGTAGCACATTAATTGATTTCCATATGCTGAACCAACCTTGTGTCCCAGAGACAAATCCCACTTGATCATGGTGAATGATCCATTTAATATGCCATTGAATTCAATTTGTTAGTATTTTACTGAAGGTTTGAAGTACTTTTGATCTTGTCATAGAGACTTGACATTTGCTAGCTCATTAACCACTCATAACTGTCTATGGACTTTCCTTCCCTCTTTCAGAATTAACTTTGCTTCTCTAGTTATTTTCCAGGAGACCCTAATGATGTCTTTAACACAGTCAGCAATCTGTCTGAATTACTGCAGATCATGATGCTGTTACTTTACCTCCAACTACCATTCAGATTACCATATTCTCCTTCCACCACTCTGCTCATTTACTCTCCACTCCTCTCAGAGCACTTTACAAAACTTCCCAGATTGCTCACTTTTATGCAAAACCTATATAGATAACATGATAGTTTATACTATCAAGTAGTCTATAGTCTAAAATAGTAACTCCTGGACACATGAAGTTACTAATACCAAGAAAAAATTAACTTAAAAATACAATCCCTCAGTTTTACTAACCACATTTCAGTTACTCAACTCATACAAGTCTATCATTTTGGACAGCAAGAGGAGTATTCCCATTTAACTGCAGAGACGTTAATTGGATGATGGTGTTTTATAAGGAAGTATCTTCTCCCTTTAAATTCTACTCCTTTGGAGGGATCCTCAAATAGGTTGTTAGACAGTGAGGGATTTCAATGTTTGCTAATTATTGCTAATCTTGAGTGTTGCAACAGAAAAAAAATGAAATAGCGGTCAGCTTATGTGGTAGAATTTTCTTGCAAAGGTAATCCTTTATTTATCCTTGCTGAAAATATAAAAATTAAGACATACTAATAAGTAGTGTTCTCAAAGTACATTATGAATCAAAGAAAATTTTCATTAGGAACTGGCCGAGTATATTCATTAAGCTCTTATTGCTCAGTGAAATATAGTTAGGGGGCAAGAATAGTTAAATCTTTCCTCCACCTGACTATTAAGAAAAATCTCTACTGCTTACCAATAGCACACTCTTCATCCTATCTTTTCTCATAGTTGTGCTTCAAGGAATTTAATAGGTTAAAAACTGTTTCACTTTGCAAATGGAGAGTTGAGAAACATGCATAAAAAGGACTGTCTTTGCTATAGAATAAAGGAGCTTCATCTTTTGTGACATCTATTTCATCCAAATAACTTCTTAAAAAATAACATTTCTCTGACTTTCTCTGCATCAGTATAAAATGAGGACACAATCAGCTGAGCTAACATTTAAGAGGAGTCATTTACATTGTGTTCTTGGAACTACATTTACTCCAAAGGAAAAGTATGACTGGATTTGTGCAAAATGAGTATTGAAGTTCTCCCTATTAAAAACGCTTGATTTGCTTGATTAAAATGAACAATCTAGTAAATAGACTTTAAGATACTGACATTAACCCACATATGACATTCTGATAAAGGGAATAATTTAAGTTACTGCTATGAAGGTATTTTGCAGAAATAATTAACTCAAATCCTAAATGAAGCAAATTGGATTTGGGTGGGTCTGACCTAATTGTATGAAACTTGTTAAAGGCAGAGTGCTTCCTTTGGCTCACTAGAGAAGGGAAAGTCAAGGAAATTCCAAGAAGGATTAAATATGTGAGAATTTCTGCAGCTGAAGGAGGGCATGTTTCAAGGAAGTTGGTTGGCCTCTAGGAACTTGGAGTGGCTCTTAACTTTAGAACTACCAAGGAAAAATGGACCTAACTCCTTTAACTGCAAAAAATTGAAAACAAATAATTGAAACAAAAATTAACATGAAAGCATATTTTTCCAGAGCATCAAGACTAGAATATAGCTTGAATGACCACCTTATTTTAGAGTGTGAAACCCTGAACCAGGTTTTACTACTAATTCATAAAGAATACAAGAAAAAAAATACAGAAATTTGATATGCCATTGGGTCCACCTTCCTAAAATCACTTACCCTCAAATGTGCTTTGAGTTAGAGAGACATGTCTATTACGAGAGAAGCTACTTAGTTTGGTGTTCTCAAAGATTTGATACCTCACTAGCCACGCAGCTGCAAAGACTGCTTGACTTCTATATTCTCCTGTACCATTGTGTCTTAAATTCATAAAGTTGAAAGTTTATTTATAAGTCCCAACAAATCATAAATTCTCTATTAAAATACCTTGTCAGTAGACAGTAGCAAAGAAAAGGGAATCATTTCTCTTCTAGTTGGTGAATTCCATTAGTATCTTCACATGGAGGTGTGGCCCAGTCAAAATGTCCTGCCCTCAGGAAGGTGGAAGAAATTGAGTTACAGACTAGCTTTCTTTCAACTCCTAATTCTAGTCAAAGTAACTGATTTCAAAGCAACTGCTTTCCTCTGATATTTAAAATTTTTCTTTCCTTTTAGAAGAATTCTCTGGCTGGTATTAAACAATCCATATTTTTTCATTCCACCATGATTTGGCCTCTGATGCATGCTACTGCCTCATCTCACCATAATACATATCTAGCCAAATTTACAAACTTGTAACTATTTAACATGCCAAGGCTCATTTTTAAATTTATTTTATTTTGTTGGTGTTGGTTTCTCTAAGAAGATCCTAACTCCGTGAAAATTAGTAGATATTAAATAATCTTCTGGCATTAAGAACAGGTGTACTGCAAACTATGTATCAGAGCAGTTAAAACCCAGTCCATCCAGGAATCCAGCATATGTTAGTTATCATATGTCTTTCTGTGAGCTATTGCTTGTTAGTAGGCATGTGTTTGTTAGTTTTTTGTTGTTGTTGTTCAATTACTAGTACCAATTGCTTATTTCTATTGTTATTTCATTCCAATATCTCCTCAAGATATTGATGAGGTTAAATGTTGTAACCTTATGCAATAATCTTATATTTATTTTATTTGTTACACATATGTTGATAACTGGTATTTGATAGATATCTGAAACCATTTTATTTCTTAGCTTCTCCTAAGTAAATTGATTATTTATTGATATCCAACATTTCTATTCTCCATGAAATTTCTGAACTATTCAGCATTGTTCTTTAATTCTTGAATTTGAATCTACCCTGTACATTCGGTTTATTGTTCTACGACAAGTCACATAGTCTTCAGGGAAATAGGCAACACATTCTCCTTAGTTCCTGTATGGTGGGATAATTTATTAGCTAAGGATTTGCTGATAGTATGACAGACCCCAAATTCCCAATTTGAGTACCATGTGGGATAACTGAATTCATTTGAAAATGTCACTATTCTCTTGTAACACTTCCATTTTCTGTTCAAAACAACATTTTACAGTTCTCTAAAATTTTGGGAAGCCCTCTTCTTAAAATATTATTTGCCTTTTCATAAATTATCAGCAATAAATTGCATGTAACAAATCCTATTGATCAGGGCAGGTTCTATGTTACAGCCCATATTAAACAAAATATATCTCCCAGGTCATCATATTAGGTCTACATTCCCAGTAAGATGATGAATTCTCAGTTCTTTTCAGGACAAATATTAGATTCTGGGAAGCACTGGAACTCAGGGGATTAATTACATTTGTTTTTCTCAGAAATCTAGGTTTTCTACTGCTGAGAATGCTTATTGATTCCAAAGCTCCAGTAGAACGCTTTATTACTCAATTTCCTACTCATATCACTTTATCTGTAGGACTTTGTTTTGATTTCTGAATATTTCTCATCCTTGCTTCATCAAGAATTTGATCTCCCATGTCATCCCCCCATTAACCAAGCCTCATATGCATTAGTTATAAAGCAAGGTTTTCTCTTTTTTTCTTCCTGTGTCATCCATTTCTATTCTCTGAATGCTTGATACTGGTTTTTATATATTGAATTCTCTTAAACTCTTGCCCTATTTCCTCGATCTCTAGTGTTTACTTCTTTATATACCTGACATGTCATGTTAAGCAAAAAGAACATGTACCTAGGACCAAAACAACATGGACCTGATATTTTCTACATAAATAATGCTGAGCAAGTCACAAGAGTTTTGAGAATATTGTTCTCTAAAAATGGGAATCGTGATTCTATACCTTAGCATTGTGAAGTAAAATAAGATAATTTATGTTATATTTTACTCTAACATATTATGTAAATCCATCATATTTGTAATTTAGTAACTTTCATTAATTCATCCATCGTTCCCATATTCAAAAATATATATTAAATCTATATAATTTATGTTTGCTACAGTCCTAGTACATACATATCCAAGACTATAATGCTTCATCTTAGAAATTTTTGCTCAAAATAGAAAATGTTGGCAATTTTTTCCTATTTTAATTCATAGCTTATTTATTGAACTTATTATACTATAAGAGAATATGAAAATCAAAGGAGATACTTACCACAAACTAATATTAAACCAAAGTTCAAAATGTCAATTCCATCCCTATGTACCTTAGGGCACCAGGCTGGGAGGGCTGATAAAATAATGGGAAAAAATGCTCTTCTTGTGTATCTCAACATCAAGGGCTGGAGCAGTGAGTGGCTTGGTGGTTACAGTGCTTGCCAGGCATGCGCAAGTACATGGGTTCAAACCCCAGCACCCATGTACACAACTAAGTGTCAAAGCAATGAAAGCCATGTGAAAACCTCAATAAAAATTGATTTTATCTTTCTCTTTCTCTCTCCCTTTAAAAAAAATTGGCACTCAATGGACTCCTATAATCACCAAGGAGTTCCAATGACAACGAATAATATTTTTAGGCACCAGGGCAGCTCACATAGGCTCATCAGTAAGCATTGTACCTTAACTACCATACCAGTAGGCAAAATCTTGATGCTGCATTGGAATATGGAAATATTATATCCCTAGGGAAAGCCTCAATAATGACAGAAAATGAGTTTATCAATAGTGGATAAGTTATTTTATATGGATTAGTGCTTTTATAAAGAAGCTAAAAGAAACTAGTAGGTCCCCTTTTGTCCTCTACTTTCCACCCTGTGGGGATGCAGCAACAAGGTGCCATATATTGGAAGCAGAGAGACCAGCCCTTCGCCAGACTCTGACCCTGCTGGCAACCATATCTTGGACTTCCAGGCCTCAAAACAGTGAGAAAATAAATTTCTATTCTTTATAAATGATATGATCTCAGGTATTTTGTTTTGGCTGCACAGATAGACTAAGATGAGGATATGTAGATGCTAAATCTGAAATTTACCGAAATTATGCAAACGATTTCTTCTGAATGAAAGGATTTTGTTCAAATTTGCTATTTAATCTATATTTTATCTCTAAAAATGTCAACTATAAACGTGCATCACTGTTTATAATCAAGCACAAGTAATAAATATTGCCCTTCTGATACTTTCTCATTTATCCCACTCCAGTTGTCAAGAAAGAATTGGTTGCCAAATACCAGGAAATTAACAGCAATTATCACCAGCTGGCTAGCTGCTAGGAGTAGTCACTGGACTGTAATCCACCCAGCATGAGAGAAAAAATCTTGAAGGAATAAGGTTGATGATTAATCAAACTTGAAAAATTAGCATCCAGGTATAGCATATCTCAAGCTGGCTTAGTGAACACTGGGCAGCATTGCTGAAAATCCCAAGCTAATGATTTTAAGCAGCATCAGCACTTTAAAACAGACTGCTGATAATCCACCTAGTAGAGCAGATACTTCTTGTATTTGACAAAAACTTCTAACAATTCTATTGACAATGAAATACCTTCTTGGGAGAAGGGGCAATAATATTTGTATTTCAGCTATTCTAATCAGCATCCAGTTCAACTACATGAAGGGCAGCACTAGATTGCATACATAGTGGTTTTACAATGATGAAAAATATATCTCTAAATTCTCTACAATCCACATAGGTAAACTGATGTAGATGTTAATTGACAACATGAAAGCACACAGATTAAATTCAAGGTTTCAAGTAAAGGTTATAAATAGCATTCTTCTTCCCCACTCAAATTCTGATCAAGTTGAAATACAAGATGAAAGGCAGACATAAAACTAAAAGCAAGGAAATCATTTCTATTTGTGGGCAAGGAGAATTCTTTGTATTGACCCAGAATGTGACAGATTTACTAATCTTGACAGAGGCATGCCTACTGCTGGCCCCACTACAGGGGTAGAAGCTGCAGTACAAACCTGCTAGCACAGAGAAGCAGAGCAGAACTGTGTGATCTTTAGACAGCAACGTACTACAGCAATGTTCTCAAAGTATGATTCCTGGACCAGCAGCCTCTATGTTACATGCAAATTAGTTAAAAATGTAAATTTATGGGCCTACCTTAGACTTACTGAATCAAATGTCTAGGGAGGGAACCCAGTAAGAGCGGCTCTACTTAGCAAGAAGGAATTAGGTTTAGTGTTCTGTAGCAACATAGATTAACTATAGTTAACAAACATTCATGATATATTTCAAAATGGCTAGAATAAAATGGGATAGATGTTCTCAGCACATAGAAATATTATAAATGTTTGAAGAAATGGAAGTGATAATTACCCTGATTTGACCACTGAACATTGCTTGCATGTATCCAATTACCATGCTGTGTCCCATAAATATGTACAAATATATTACGTGTCAGTTAAAAATTTTAAAAGAGATTATCCACAGAGGTCTTGGATTCACACTAAAGTTTAATGATAGAAAGAGAAAGAGGGAGAAATGAGCAGGAAGCTCAACTATATATGTTCATATTCTCTTTCCAAGTTCCCTAATAAAGTAATTCACTCATTTGTGGACAGAAGTGATGAAGGGAGGGGAGGACAGAGGCTAGGAGAGTGGCACTTTTAGAACTCCCTCCAAATGAAATGACAAGAGCATGGGAGAAGCTCTCCTCTAGTAATCTTCTTTATCTATTGATTGTCTTAACCCACTGAAGCCTGTGGTTAAAAAGGATTTGCTCTGATGGAAATCACAAGAGGATCATGACAATTTGGCTCCCTTTTTAATGAGACCACCTCACCCCTTAGTTATTCTTCTTTTAGTTCCTTCCTGGAACCACAGTGTAAGTTTTGTTTCTTAAAGTTTCTGAATTTATTTAAAATAGTAATTCATTAAATTGGTTGAAGAAATTTGAAGAATTATGATGGAGTTGAGGGCTAATACTAAATTTTTTGAACTGCACAGGGCTATTTACAGACAATTTTTGATAACAGTGAAAAAGAAAAATCTTCATTCTTCAGTCTAGAATTTTCTTTTAAATCTTAACTCACAGGATTTGTCTAAAAGCTCACAGTCAAAAATTCATAAAGACTCTAAAGAATCTACTCTCAGAATGTCTGCTAATGAACTACTTAGCCAGATGACTACTCTTTTGTTTTTTAACTACAGAAATGATCTATGAGATGAAATGCCTTTAACAGTACAATAATTTATGTCATGAGTAAAGTTATAAAATCTAGAATTATTTACATAGTTGTATAAAATTGTGTGCTATCCAAACTGAATGCACAGGACCATCACAAGTTCAATCTGATGATTTTCTCCTTATGTACAAACTAATTACCATGGAGGATTGGTCATTTCTTGTTCCACTAAGAATGAACTGCAAGGTCATTTTGTATCTAAAGCAAATCAAGCATTTTCATTTTTACTTCCCATCTCAAATTATGTCCATTCATGTTTTCCAACACAAATCATCCAAGATTCTGCAAATGAGACCTAATGTCAAATTAAGATGATTTAATAATAGCATGCCAGTAAAGATTCCCAAACCTGAAATGAATTTCCTCATTTTTGTGTTGTAAGGAAGAAATTAAAATGCAAAGATTAAATCCTGTTACAAATTAAAGACCTCAAAGTTCAAATGAATTAAAGCCTCAAATGTCCTTTTCTAAGTAAAAAGTCAAGAAATAAAATCCCTCCTAAACCTCCTATCATGCTAGGACTTAAGCACAGAGGGTTTTTGATAATTCTGTGGAACTGAGGAGCCTTCCCTACCACAGACTGAAGGTCTCCAAGGACATGGGATAGCCACTTTACAGCCTCAGAACATGAAGTTATCTCCCACATGAACCACCTTAAATGTTTCAAAGAACTAACAGAATTAAATTTTGCAGTATTATTGTTATACAGCTGACAGACTTTCAACTAAAAAGTGAACAGTTCTAAGGACTGGAGCTGTGGCTCAGTAGTAGACCACTAAGCAAACACAAGGTCCAGCACCACAAAACATAAATAAAATGTTCTAGATAAAACATTCTTTTTCACACATTGTTAAATTTATAGGAACTGAGAAACTTCTCAAAGTTCCCACCATTCTGTCCAAAATAAGAAAAACAATAACCCTTGTGCAGAAACCTGAATATAGATTAGTTAATAATCAGTGAAGGAGAAAACTGGAATTGCCCATAGAATTGTTCGAACCACAATACTAAATTTGAGTCTCTGATGAGAAGAGAGTATTGAAATTGACACTCCCACATTAAAACTGGACCTGATTAGTTTGGAAGTTCTGGGAAGAGAGTACAAAATATAATTCTCCCCAAGGAGAATCTCAATTTTGGATACTGAGATTCTCAAATATTAAAACCAATCCGATCACAACCAAAATGATCAAAACCACAATAAATCAGCAGAAATAAGAACAGCAGTAATAAAACAAGAGAAAAAATTTAGACCTACTAAGATACCAGTTTTGCTTTTTTTTTTTTT
>PVKS010003727.1:0-100568 GCA_004027875.1 Aplodontia rufa | reverse complement strand
CTTTGTTTTTGTTTTGTTTCGAGACCAGGTCTCGTTGCTAAATTGTGCAGGCTGGCCTCTAACTTGCAGTCCTCCTGCTTCAGTCTCTGCCCTTGTTGGGATTACAGGTGAGAGCTATCATGCCTGGTCGGATCTGGTTTTGGTGATTAAAACTGAAGCTTCTGAACACTCAAATAACCATGTTGATATTACACAAACATTTTTAAAATAATTCTGAAAGAAAGAGAAAGCAAGACACAGACTATAAGAAAATGTTTGCAAAAGACACATCTCCTGAAGGACTGTTATCCAAAATATATAAAGAATTCTTGGGCTAGAGCACTGGCTCCACAGTTGGAGCACTTGCCTGGCATTCACAAGGACCCAGGTTTGAACCCCAGCACCATATACACAACTAAGTGTCAGAGAAACAAAGGACAGATGAAAAACTAAATAAAGTTGATTCTTTCTCTTGCTCTCTCTCTCTTTCTTAAAAAAAAAAAATGTAAAGCTCAACAATAAGAACGTGAATACCTCAATCCAAAAGTGGGCAAAAACATCTGAAGAGACACTTACGAAAGAAAATAAATAGCTGATACCTAAATATATTTAAAAGATTCTCCACATCAGTGAGATGTACACACTTGTAATCCTAGCTAGGCTGAGGCAGGAGGATCACACATTAGAGGCCAGTTTGAGGCAAATTGTAAAAGTAAATAAATAAATAAAAAGG
The DNA here is from genome assembly GCA_004027875.1 of Aplodontia rufa. NCBI lineage: Eukaryota > Metazoa > Chordata > Mammalia > Rodentia > Aplodontiidae > Aplodontia > Aplodontia rufa. The sequence goes on along the minus strand of PVKS010003727.1, from coordinate 99,856 downwards.
ACTGGGAATTGGGCTGGAGCAGTGGTTTAGTGGTTCTGGTGCCCGAGTATTCACGTTCAAATCCCAGCACCACATATATGATGAAGTCTCGTTGCAGTGAAAGCCATGTGAAAAACTAAATAAAAATTGATTCTCTCTCTCTCTCTTTCTCTATCCATGTCCCTCTCTCTTAAAAGAAAAAAAGGATTAGGAATGTAACTCAGTAGTAAAGCACCCTTGGGTTCAATCACCAGTACCAAAACAGCAACAACAAAACTCCACATCAAATACCAATAGGAAAATACAAATTTAAAAACGAGATATATTATATAGCTATTTGAATTGCCAAAACCAGAGCTGGAGTGGTGGCTCAGCAGTTTCAGCACTTGCCTGGCATGGGCGAGGACCCAGGTTCAAACCTCAGCACCACACATACAACTAAGTGTTGGAACAATGAAAACCAGATGAAAAACTAAATAAAATTTATTCTCTCTCTCTCTTAAAAAAAAGAAAAAGTAATTGCCAATATCCAGGACACTGACAGCATCATGTTGGCCAGGATAAGCAGCAACAGAAACTCTCCTTGTGATGGGAATTCAGTGATACAGTCACTTTGGAAGACACTTTTTTTTTTTTTTTTTTTTTTTTTAGAGAGAAAGAGGGAGAAAGTGAGAGTGAGAAAGTGAATCAACTTTATTTAGGTTTGCATCTGGTCTTTGTTTCTCCGCCACTTAGTTTAGAAAACTAAATAGGCTTACCATGAGATCCAGCAATTGTCCTCCTTGGAATTTACCTTAATTACTTGAAAACTGTGTATCCACAAAAAATGCACAAGGTATCTATAGCAGTTTCATTCATAATTTCCAAAATGTGGAAGCAATCAAGGTATTCTTGAGTAGTTGAGTAGATAAATAAACCATGGTATATCCAGACAATGGAATATTTTTCAGCACTAAGAAGAAGTGAGATATATAGAGAGATATATGTCTATCTATTTATCTATCATCTATCATCTATCTATCTATCTATCTATCTATCTATCTATGTGTATATTTTGTACCAAGGATTGAACCCAGGGTTGCTTAACCACAGAGCCTCACCCCAAGCCCTTTTTATATTTATTTTGAGACAGGGCCTACTCTGAGTTGCTTAGGGCCTTGCTAAATTGCTGAGGCTAACTTTGAACTGGCGATCCTCCCATTTCAGCCTCCCAAGTCACTGGGATTACAGGTGTGTGCCACTGAGCCTGGATAAGATGTGAGATATTAAGCCATAAAAAAGACATGGAGTCAACTTAAACATACATGACTAAATGAAAGCTCAATCTACATACTATGATTCCAACTATCTGACATTCTAGCAAAGGCAAAACTATGCAGACAGTAGACAAGATCAGTGATTGCCAGGAATGAAGAAAGAGGGAGGGACAAAGAGGTCTAGCACAGAGGATTTTTAGAGCAGTGAAACCATTCTGTATGATACTGTAGTGATGTACACATGTACAGAATGTATGATATTAAGAACGAACTAATGTAAACTGTAGACTGGGTGGTAATGATGCTCCGTGTAGGTTCATTGTAACAAACATTCCAGTCTGGTGTGGGATGTTGTTGTGGGGGTGCAGTGGATACACGGGTTATCTTGAACTTTCTCTTAATAGTGCTGTGAACCTAAAACTGAGTTAGAAAAAAAAAGTTTGTTTTTGGTCAGGCACATTGGTACAGGTGCATGTCTATAATCCCAAAGACTTGGGAGGCTGAGACAGGAGGATTGCAAGTTCAAGACCAGACTCAGTAATTTAGCAAAGCCCTACACAATTTATTGAGACCCTGTCTCAAAATTTAAAAAAATAAAAAGGACTGGGGATGGTGGTGTAGCTCACTGGTTAAGTGTGTCTGGGTTCAATCCCTTGTACCAAAAAAAAAATTTTTTAAATCCAATATTTTGGGGCTGGAGCAGTGGCTCAGTGATCACGGTGCTTGCCTGGCATGTGCAAGAACTCGGTTTCAAATCCCAGAAAGCGAAGTGTCCAAGCGATGAAAGCCAAATGAAAAACTAAATAAAATTGATTCTTTCTCTTTCTCTCTCACTGTCCCTCTCTAAGAATAAATAAATACATAAAAAAATAAAAATAAAAAGGGGTGGGGAAGTGACTCAGCGGTTAAACGCTCCTGGGTTCAATCCCCAATACCAAAACAAAACAAAATAAAGCAAAATCAGATATTTCTGACTTTGTGTGCCTTTTTTCAGGGGAGTTACCTGATTCCTATTCACACTCTGTCATGTCATGATTTTCCGTGACACTGTCTGGGGCTGTGCTGTATAGTGGGGTTCATTTTCAATGACTCCTAATTCTCTGTATTTTGGGATTTGTCTATTGCTTGCATTAGGCCTTCTGTTATTATTTTGTATGAAACTGTCCAAAACCAGAATAATAAAGATTTCAAAAACAAACTTTTTTTTTTGGTAGGGCCTGGATGGTAGGAGAGAGGGTGAGTGAGGGCAGTGAAGGAAGGCTGGATATTTACTCTGTATGCTTTGTGATGCTTGAATACTACATGATTAGAATGTATTCATGTAGTAACTTTTTTTTTTAACAGAGAAGGAAAAAAGAAGCTTTCTAAGCAAATACAATGTAGAAAGAGGCCCATTGCAATTTATATTCTATTTTTACTATATATATGTATATATATAGTATGAAGATAAAGACCTTCTTTGAGGGGAAAAAATAGGACCAAAGTTTCATTATATGGATATTTGCTTCTCTTTGTCCCTCACACCCTACACACGGAAACACAAACAAAAGCCTCTCATTGTTTCCTCTGGTGGAACAACTGATGACTAAGTGGCTGAATAAATCATCCAGAGTTACCAAAACTTCATTCCCTGTCATTTGACACCATTTAGGGAATACTATGTTGGAAATGTGCAGCTGTTAAAATCCTACCACCCCCACTGACAAATCAGGGGTTTTGAGGAATAAGAAAAGTCAAAACTACTTAAAAGAGAAATGAGGTGTTTTGTTTACACAGTTATCCCACTAATGTGAGGGTGAAAATATACTTCCCCCTTCCTTCGCCATAACTCTAGGACAGACGATTTTCATAATAAATTGAAGGCAAAACGTGTAGACATTTTGAGGTTCAATTTGCAAACGAGAGCCCGTTGAATTCATTCACTGTACTGTAAACACCTCTAAAGTAAGGTTCATACCAGCAAAACAAAGAGCAGTGGGGTTATTTTCTTTGACATGAATAAGGGTTTAGTAATCTCTCCCTGATGATTCAGTTTCTGCTGAGAAGAGTTCACCACAGAGAGGCACAATAGGGAGGGTGCTCGTAACCCCCCTTCCATTACTCACTCTGCTTTGAAACGTATCAAAGCCGGGGTATTGTGAAGGCTGTTTATTCTAGTTATTCCAGCAAATATTCCCTTCTAATGGGGCAAGAATACCTCAAATCTCTTTTCAACTTTTAGCAGTTGGTAACCCGCTGCCTCTTATTCACACCAACTGAATAATCAGGAATGCCTGTGGGATTCCTCAGTGCCTCCTCTGTGGGGCTGTGTGTGTGTGTGTGTGTGTGTGTGTGTGTGTGTGTACAAGCAGGGGGGCGGTGAGAAAGAAAAAGAAAAAGAGAGAGAGGGAAATGTATAGAAAGGGATGTTTTAAGAAACTGAGAGCCTATACAGCTGTCTTTCTGGTTCTCTTTCTGACCTTTTAAAAATTGTCTGATATGCTTGTTCTTCATAAATTTGTAAATCGCGTGATATGCATAAGATCTACTGAACAAGTTGAAGGGATTTGCTGCACTCCTTTGTGTCTATATCATGTTCACCTGTTGGGTATTTTTACTTCATTGTTTTACTTTTTACTTGGCTCTTGAGGCTTTTTTAGAAAGTTTCTTAATTCATCATTTTAGGCTTCATCTTTTTAATAGTATGAAGAAAACTTATTTTACATAACAAGAAGTAGACTGGTGGGGCGGTTTTGGAGTTGGTAATTCAGTGGCTCGATGTTGTCAAGGACACAGATTCTTTCCACTTGTTCCCTGGCCATCCCAGCCGAATTGGCTTTTGTCCCCCTAGCTTGTCCCTTCATGGTCTCCTCAGCAACTTATCTTCCTGGTGATTATTCTTGAATTCCCACCCCACATGCAGTTCCAATGCCTGCTCAGGTTTCCTTACCTAAAGGAGTCTTGCCTCGGGAGAGCTGAGGTCTGGGGCTTTGCACCTCTAGCCTGGGCTCATCTCTGCCCCTCCACAAGGTTATCTGATCTGACTCCAGCTGGCAGAGCTGTGGGCCCCAGGGCCTCTCTCCTGTCTCAGTCTTAAGAATTAATTCCCATCTTAAACTAAAAACTGTAAGCAACTCAAGAGTGGGATTCATTGTTTTTGTGGTTATCTGAGTGCCCACTCCTTCCTGGCCTCCTGGGACACCCCTTGCCTGGTTTTTCTGCAACTCTGTGTGCTTCCAGGAGAAGTAGCCTAGAAGTTTCCCAAGGTTCAGACTAGCCCTACTCACTGAGGATTCCCTCATCAGGGACAAATCCACTCAGTCTGCGGTGGGCAACTTTCTTTACCTAAGGAAAGATTTGGGGTCCCATTTCCAAGCATGTCTTGTCAAACGCCACTACTTGGAATTGAATGTACCGTAAGCTGAATGTTCTCTTCCTCTTCTGCCCACACCTGTCATTGTATATATTCTGCTAATATTTATTATTCCATTTAAACATTGTCTAAAGCTAAGAAATGGAAATAAGTGCAATTATATTTGCTACATCACTTTTTTTTAAATATATGGGTCAAAAATGATAAAAAAAATTGCTAGGATCCACATTTAGTTATAAAACTCATTAAAGTAAATAAAAATCAATAGGAAAACAATAGCCCACACTCCAAAGGGGGAAGGGCTGAATTTCAGAAGTGACTGGATGAGACTTAACAATTAAACACAATGTATGATTCTCCCCCTGCCCACGAGCCCTTTTTTCCTTTTTGGATCATGGGTTTAAATAAAAGGTTATTATTAGGATAACTGGTAAAACCTGAATATGGACTATATATTAGGTAATACTATTATGTTAATATTAAATTTCCTGAGTGAGATACTTATTTTATGGTTAGGTAGGAGGTATGTCCTTATTCTTGGGAGATACATGCTGAAGTATTTTGGGATGAAGTGTCACTGTGTCTATAATTCTTTTTTTTTTTTTAAAGAGAGAGAGAGGAAAGAAAGAATCAACTTTATTTTTTCATCAGGCCTTTGTTTCTCTGACACCTATTGTTTATGTTGTGCTTGAGTTTTTTGGGTTTTTTTGTAGAGAGAAGGACAGTGAGAGAATCCATTTTATTTAGTTTTTTTTTTTTAAGAGAGAGGGACAGTGAGAGAGAGAGAGAGAGAAACAATTTTTATTTAGTTTTTCATGCAGCTTCTTTTGCTCTGAGACTTCGTTGTGTTCGTGGTGCTGGGGTTTGAACTTGCATACTCGCGCATGCTGGGCAAGTGCAGTAACCACCAAGCCACCACTCCAGCCCCAATTTTATTTAGTCTTTCATGTGACCTTTGCTGCTCTGACACTTTGTTGTGTACATGGTGCCAGGATTCTAACGCATGTCCTCGTGCATGCCAAGCAAGCTCTCTAACAGCTGAGCCACTATTCCAGCCCCCTATAATGAATTCTTAAATGGTTCACCAAAATAATTTTTTAAAAAGAGAAAACAAATGCAGTGGAATTTAATTGGTTAATCCAAATGAGTGACATATAGTGTTGGTTGTACTACTTGTAACTTTTTTATACGTTGATTTTTTTCAAAATAATCTGTAGAGGAAAAGTTGCAACTAGTGTTGAAAATTACGCTTCTGACCCAAGGACTGTGTGTGCCTGTGTGTGCACGTGTGCATGTACGCACTCATGGACGTGTGTAGAGAGTATCATCTTATGTTTATATTTAGAAACTCTGGAGGCATAATCATTCAAGAAAGCAAATGAGATCATCATCTATTTAAAACTACCATTAACAGTCTAACGGTGGGGCTGGAATGGTGGTTCGGCGGTTAGAGTGCTTGCCTGGCATGCTCAAGGACCTGGGTTCAAATCCCAGCACCACATATACAACTAGGTGTCAGAGAAACAAAAGCCCAATGAAAAAAATAATTAAAAGTGATTCTCTCTCTCTCTTTCTCCCTCTTTTTTTTTTTTTTATAAAGAGGGACAGAGGGAGAGAGAGAGAGAGAGAGGCAATCTTTATTTAGCTTTTCATGTGACTTTCATTCCTCAGACACTTTGTTGTGTATGTGGTGCTGGGGTTTGAACTTGGGTCCTTGTGCCTGGCAGGCAAGCACCTTAACCGCTGAGCCACCGCTCCAGCCCCTTTCTCCCTCTCTCTTAAAACAGAACAAAAAACAAAAAACACAGTCTAACGGGTGGTTAGTGATGCAGCTCCCCCCCAAAATCAGGGCTGTGTCAATCCCTTCTCTGAAGCTTCTACCACTTGCCCAGAACAGTATCCCCTGAATATATGCCCCATGGAGGAGGAGAGCTCATCTCTCACTGCCATAACTGTGCTCAGATACAGGCATGGTTTGCTTGGTTCTGTTAGGTTGGGTTGTCATGGGAGATGGGAGTAACACAGTGGCTCTGCCAGTTGTCAGGCTCTGTCCTAGACTTGCACACACATTATTTTATTCCTTCTGCATACTCTCCTGGAGAGGAAGGAATTATCATCCCCACCTACAGATGAGAAAAGGAAGCTCACAGATGGTTTTTACCCCCATTCACAAAGCTGAAAAACGGGAGCAGTGGGGGTCTTTCTTCTAGGAGGGAAGAAAAAGAATGGTCACAGTACGGATCATGGGACTTCACACTGCTTCGACTGTCACATGACACGCAAATCCCACATAGCTAACAAAATTGTCGACTGGCTCGCTGAACAAACTTGCCGTTTGCTGTGAAGAAGCTGAAATCCTCTGGGTCTATTGCGGGTAGGTGTTCCTCTGAGCCTTCAGGAAGGTTAGTTGTTTGGGTCGCAGTGCTGCCCCACTGTGTTGCTCACAAGTCAAATTAAACAGTTGGGCTACAGTGTTCCAGGCTGGCCGTCACTGTATCAGGCAGTGATGAGGGATCCGCTGCGGCAGCTGCACATCAGCGTATGAATCCATCTAATGCTTGCTTGCTCATCTTTTGTTAAGCTGGAACAACATTAGATTTGCTTTGTTTTATTTATTTATCTTCTTTTTAGATAGAAGGACAGAGAGAGAGAGAGAGAGAGAGAGAGAGAGAGAGAATCAACTTTTGAGTTTTTCACATGGCTTCCATTGCTCTGACACTTAGTTGTGTATGTGGGTGCTGGGGTTTGAACCTGTGTACTCGCGCATGCTGGGCAAGCACTGTAACCACCGAGCCACAGCTCCAGCCCCTTATTTATTTATTTACTTTAGAAAGTAAATCAGGAAATAATTTCCTGAATTTCAATTTTCTTGTTTCCTGTAGTTGATCCTCCAGGTTCAGTAGTTCTTCATTTTTTCAACATTCTTGATTTAAACACACCCCCCCCACCACCTTTTTTGGATTGAAATAACATAAAGACTTTAGGCTTTGTGGGGTTTTCTTTGTTGTTGTTGTTTGGTTTTGTTTTACATCTAAACTTTGTTTAAGCACTCATATTTCTAACTTTAAGTCTTCTAAGTTATTTGCTTTTATTCTTTTCTGGTATTAAGTTGAAGGTAACTGACAAGCAGAAAAGTACAAAGGAAGAAAATCATTCCAAATCCCATCCCCCAGTAAGTCATATTTTTAGTCATTTAAAAAAAATTATTATTATTATTATTTTAGCACAAGGGATTGAACCTGGGATGCTGAACCGCTGAGCCATATCTCCAACCTTTTTTTTTTTTAATTTTGAGACAGAGTCTCACTAAGCTATTTAGTGAGGGCCTTGCTAAGTTGGTGAAGATGGCTTTGAAATTGTGATCTTTCTGCCTCAGCCTCCTGAGCCGTTGGGATTATAGGCATGCACAACCATGCCCAGCTAGGTTACTTAAAAGTTTTAAAGCAATATTTTTTTTGCCAGGCGTAGTGGCACGTGCCTGCAATCCCAACAATTAGGGAGGCTGAGGCAGGAGGCTTGCAAATTAGAGGCCAGCCTTTGCAAGTTAACAGGATTCTGTCTCAAAATAAAATAAAAAGGATTGGGGTGTGGGCTGGAGTGATGGCTCAGCAGTTACTGAGCTTGCCTGGCATGCACGAGGACACAGTTTTGAACCCCAGCACCACATATTATACGTAAGGAAGTGTCAGAGCAACAGAACCCACAGTCTCTCTTAAATAAAAAGAGAGAGACAGTGAGGAAGAAAGAATCAATTTTGTTTAGCTTTCTATGTGGCTTTTGTTGCTCTGTCCCTACTGCCTCCATGCTCTCGGGCAGCTTTCTGCCTCATCCAGCTCAACTCCAGTTTACTTTCTTGAAGAGATCATCCATAATCCCCCACACCAGGGCAGGTCTCTCTGGTGGTGTGTGCTGTCAGCAATCACACACCTTTCCTTTATTTATTTATTTAATTTTTTTTAAAGAGAGAGGGACAGTGAGAGAGAAAGAGAAAGAGAGAATCAAATTTTATTTAGTTTGTCATGTGGCTTTCTTTGTTCCAAGACTTCGTTGTGTATGTGGTGCTGAGGTTTGAATTCTCGTACTTGCCCATGCCAGGCAAGCCCTGTAACCGCTGAGCCACTGCTCCAGTCCCTTTTAGTCACAGTATGCATTTACTTATTATTTTGCAGTACTGGATGTTGAACCCAGGATCTGGCACATTAACCTCCTCCTTACTACCAATGAGCTACAGCCAACCCTTTTTAAATTTTGTTTTGTTTAAAGGGGAGGGGGACAGGATGCTTGCCTGAGATGCACGAGTGTGCGGGTTCAAACCCCGTCACCACATACACAACGAAGTTCCTGAGCAACAAAAGCCATACGAAAAACTAAACAAAAATTGATTCTGTCGTTTTCTCTCTCATTGTCCCTCTTTCTTAAAAAAAAAAGGGGGGGGGCGGGGCTGGAGCGTTGGCCAGCAGTTAAGGGTCCTGGATCAGGAAGCAGCACAGGGCATTTTGTAGACAGTCAGTGTAGATGAACCAAATTTAGTTCAGAAAGTAAGAGGATATAGGAATTGGGGGCAAAAAGTTGGAGGGCGGGGACTGCAAAGGTTGGGCCTTGCAGGTCTCTTTGAAGATCTTCATCCTAAACTAAAAGCAAGTGAAGGATCGTAAAGAGGATGAGTTCTGAGCTTGGGAAAGATGTATCTGCTTGCAGTGTGAAGGACAGGCTGGAGATGGACAAGACTGCAAGGGACCTAACAGTAGTCCTAGTGACAGACGATGGCTGCCTGGGCCAGGGTGGACAGGAAGAGATGAACAAATCTGAGCTGCATTAGGAGTAAAAGTGGAGGACTGGTGATTGACTAAGGAGGGGTGATGGTGAGGAAAGGGAGGTGCCAGGATGCTGCCCGGTTTGGGGCTTGCAGAGCTAGAGGCAGTCTCTGCCTCAGGAAAAGCAAGTCTGTTGGAGGGGGACACTCATGAAGCTTGGATAGGATATGCTTCCTTTTTATTTTTTAATAAGGAGAGAGAGAGAAAGAGAATTAATTTTATTTACATTTTTATCTGGGTTTTGTTTTTCCAAGACTTAGTTGTATATATGTGGTATGGGGGTTTGAACTTCAGTCCTCATGTATGCTAGGCAAGCGCTCTAATGCTGAGCCACCACTCTAGCCTGTTTCCTTTTTAATAAAAAAGAATTTTTTATAATCTTGGTTTGGTTGAAAATTAAATATTCTAATAATTTTTCTGAATTTCTTTCTGTTGTTAATTTCTAGCTTCACTCCACTTTGTTCAGAGAATACACTTTATATCATTTCAATTTACTGATTCAAATCAAAAAAGCAAAGAAAATTCTTGTTTTGTTTTTCCTTTAATCTTCGTGGTGGTAAATAGAAAGACCAAATTAATACCCAATGGGTTAGTTTACTGGCTAAAGTGGGAAACACAACTTTGTAATAGGAGGGATCAGACTGTGACCACATGACTGACTAATCAGTCCTGGCCACACCTATTATTGTGTGTATTTGATGTGACACAGTAAGGACATAGCATCAGCTATGCCATCTTTTTACCAAAAATGTTTAACCTGAATCTAATCAACATTTTACAGCTAACTACCAGTTTACAGGAACTACCAAAATTAGAAGAGCAAGGAAAATTCACAAGACAGACCATTCTAGAGGACAAACTGAATTGATTTCCTCAACAAATCAATGACAATTAAAAAAAGTATGTATTGAAGACTGTTCTAGATTATAAGAGACTTGAGAAATATAAAGCCAGATAGAACATATGGACTTCATTGGAACCTTGTGTGAACACTCCAGCTGTAAAAAGACACTTGGGGATGGTTGGGGAAATGTGAATATAAACCAGGTATGAAGTTATATTAAGAAACTGCTACTGTTGTAAGATGTGATAATGTTCTCTCTCATGCACAGCCAGGGAGCAGAACCTCTGATCCTGGCCCAGTGTGAGTCAGGCAGCAGACCTGAGTGTCTGCAAGTAAAATCAACCAGAAATTGCACACTTGGATCATCCATTTGAGAGATCACCTACCTAGTTCCACTGACTTTGGTCCAGAAACACGGCAGAAGTGAGGCTTATGAATGTTTATTGACCCCTACTTCTCCGGTCTTGACCTAGAGTTTGCAACCCCATATCCTACATAACATTCTTAAGTACTGAGGTAAAGAGGAAAGGAGGGGGGCTAGAGCGGTGGCTCAGCTGTTTTGGTGCATGCCTGGCAAGCACGAGGACCCGGGTTCAAACCCCAGCACCACGTACACAACTGAGTGTTGGAGCAACTAAGGCCATGTGAAAAACTAAATAAAGTTGTTTCTCTCTTTCTCTGTCTCTCTCACTGTCCCTCTCGCTTTAAAAAAAAAAAAAGAGGAAAGGATTATTACGTAGTCATTATTGGCCAGGCATTATATTATTTTATATATGTTCGCTCATTAATAGTGGACAAAATATAACATAGTAGTTAAGAGCACTGGCTGTAAAAAATGAAATCAGAGAAAGCAGGAAGGAAAAAGGGGGACAATAAAACTAAACAGAGTTTGTATGCTATGATTTGGGTATGGTTTGAATGCCCCCAAGGGTCTATGTGTTGAGGGCTCGGTCCCCAGGGTGGTGGTGTTGTGAGGCTGTGAATCCTTTAGGAGGTAGGAGGGATCTAGTGTTTGGTCCTTGGGTGATACAAGTAAGCCCTTGAAAGGGATTAAGATAATTTTCATGGGATCCCTTGGTAATAATAAGCAAGTCTGGCACCTTCCCCTCTCTATTTCCTGCTTTTAGAGGTGAATGTTTACTCCATAACTCACTCCTTCATTCGATATCTGCCGTTAGGTGACACAGTCACCAAAGCCTGCACTATGTTGTTTGGATTTTCATCCTCCAAAACTGTGAGCCTAATAAACCTCTTTCCTTCATAATTAGCCTGCCTCAGGCATTTCATTATAGTGACAAAAACCTAACTAATACCATATATGAGTACTTTCAACTTTTTTTTTTTTAAGAGAGAGGGACAGTGAGAGACAGAGAATCAATTTTATTTAGGTTTTCATGTGGCTTTCATTGCTCCAAAGTTTCATTGTTTTTTTTTTTTAAAGGGAGAGGGACAGTGAGAGAGACAGAGAAAGAGAGAAACAACTTTATTTAGTTTTTCACATGGCCTTAGTTGCTCCAACACTCAGTTGTGTACGTGGTGCTGGGGTTTGAACCCGGGTCCTCGTGCTTGCCAGGCAAGCACCGAAACCGCTGAGCCACCGCTCCAGCCCCTCCAAAGTTTCATTGTGTATGTGGTGCTGAGGTTTAAACCTGTGTCCTCATACATGTCAGACAACCATGTAACTGCTGAGCCACCTCTCCAACCCCTACTTTTAACTTTTGAAATTTTTCATAATAAAAAAGAGTGTCCTTAAATAGTAAAATGTAATTTTCATGTTATCTAACATATGACTGCTAGCTATAGTCCCAAAATGAAAATATACATCTTATACACACAAAAACATATATAATTGTTAATTGCAGTATTATTTATCATAGCCAAATAATGGAAAAAGCCCAACAGCCTATTAACTGATGAATGGATAGATAAGATGTTGTATATCCATACAATGGAATAGTATTTAGTAATAAAAAGTAATGAAATTCTGATTTATGCTATAACATGGATGAACTTTGAAAATATGAATGAAAAGCTATTCATAAAAGGTTGTATATTTTATGATTCAACTTAGAAAATGCCAGGATAAGCAAATAAATAAAATCAGAATGTAGATTAGCTCCTGCCTAGAGCAGGGAGTGGGGGTTAGGGATGGAAGAACTAATGGGCTGACATGAGGACAATAATATTCTAAAATTAGGCTGTGGTAATCACACAACCTTGTAAATATACTAAAAACCATTGAATTTTACACATTAAACAGGTGAACTGTGGGGCCTGAGCGGTGGCTTGGGGGCTACAGTGCTTGCCTGGCATGACTGAGTATACAAGTTCAAACCCCAGCACCACATACACAATGAAGTGTAGGAGCAATGAAAGCCACATGAAAAACTAAATAAAATGGATTCTCTGTTTCTCTGTCTCTCTCTCTCTCTCTCTCTCAATGTCCCTCTCTCTTAAAAAAAAATGGGAGGCATAATGTGCAAAAATATCCTATTTAAAAAAATTGTTTCTCTGTTTCTCTGTCACTCCCACTGTCCCTCTTTCTTTAAAAAAAAAACAGGTGAATTGTATATCATATGACTTATATCTCAATAACCCTTTTTTTTTTTTTTTAAGATGACACTGGAGTCCATATGGCTTGAGTTTGGGTCCTATTTCTACATGATTTTTTTTTTTGGTATTAGGGATTGAACCCCTAAGCCACATCCCCAGCCATTTTTATTTATTTATTTTTTGAGACAGGGTTTCGCTAAGTTGCCTGGGCTGACTTTGAACTTGTGATCCTCCTGCCTCAGTCTCTGGAGTTGCTGGGATTTCAGGTGTTGAGTCAACCATACCCAGTTTCCTATATCCATCACTTTCTTAGTCATATAACCTTAGACAAATAATTTAATTTCTAAATTACAGATTTTATTCTGTAAATAGAGTATTAATAGCACTATTAGGCTTGTTTGGGGGGATAAATAAGATCAGCTGGGGGGCTGGAGTGGTGGCTCAGTGGTTACAGCACTTGCCTGGCATGTGCAAGGACCTGGGTTCAAACCCCAGCACCATGTACACACCTGAGTGTAGGAATAATGAAAACCAGATGAAAAATTAAATAAAATTGACTCGCTCTCTCTCTCCGCCTCACTATCTCTCTCTCTTAAAGAGAGATAGAGAGAGAGAACCAATTTTATTTAGTTTTTCATGTGACTTTCGTTGCTCTGACACTTCACTGTGTACGTGGTGCTGGGGTTTGAACTCGAGTCCCTGCACATGCCAGGCAGGCACCAGAACTGCTGAGCTACCACTCTAGTCCCCCACTCACTCTCTTGGAAGGAAGGAAGGAAGGAAGGAAGGAAGAAGGAAGGAAGGAAGGAAGGAAGGAAAGAAGGAAGGGAGGGATAAATAAATCAGCTGGAAGTGTAGCTCAATGCTGGCCTAGCATGTGTGAGGCCTTGGGTTCAGTTCCAGTACAGGAAAGGAAAAAAGAAAAAACAAACAAGCAACAATAACAACAACAAGAAGTCAGGCACAGTGCGGTGCATGCCTGTAATCCCATCGGCTCAGAAGGCTGAAGCAGGAGGATCATAAGTTCAAGGCCAGCCTTAGCAATTTAGTGAGGCTCTAAGCAGCTTAGTGAGACCCAGTTTGAAAATAAAAAATAGAAAAAAAAAAAAAAAAGACTGGTGATGTGGCTCAGTGCTTAACCCAAGGGCTAAGCACCCTTGGGTTCACTCCCTGGTACAAAAAAAAAAAAAAAATTATGTATTGCATGTGAGAAATCAATTCAATATGCTAAAAAATACTTCTAATTCTGACATAGCCTTTTATGCCAAAATGATATTATTTATTTAATATTCCCCAAACTTTCTAACTTATTTGACACAAGAGATCAATAAGATCACTATTTGTCTTTGTGAGAAGTAAATGGACTTTCTCTCCATGTGGTATTTCTGAATGGCTGTGCTATTTAGAGCCAGGTTAATGGAATTAATAATGAACTATCTGCAGTGCAGGACTGCCACTTTTGACCTTGTGTAATGGCCATTAATGTACATTTGTTCTCTTTTCTTCTCAGCCAGGTCTTTTAGAGAAATGAGGACGCTACACATAGAATGTCTTCACTACATTACTTTCAAATCAATTGGCAAATACATGCAAACCACATAATTTCAACAGTGGCAATAGATTTTCCTATAGCATATAATCTATAGGGAAATATACTTCATGCCAAGGACCAGTTGGAAGATAAGATATACATACAATTAAAGAATTAAGGTTGCTGAATATGTTGGTACACTCCTATAATCCCAGTGACTTAAAGGGTTAAGGTAAGCAGATTGCAAGTTAGAGGCTAGCCTCTAATTTAGTGAGACCCTGACTCAACATTTAAAAATAAAAAGGGCTGGGAACATAGCTCAGTGGTAGAGCACCTCTTTGTTCCATTCCCAGTACCAAACACACACACACAAAGTTGAGTTCCTCCTTAGCCTAGAATTAGGCAAGGGGCCATAATAACCCATACTGATTAGGGTATAAATTCAACTACCACTTATTTCCAAAAGGTACTGAAAGTTCTCATTTAATCACCTCCCTTACTACACCTTTCCCCAAAATATATACACATACACAGCTGTGATTTTCCTGCTCCTTTCTTAAGCCTGTTAAAAACGTCTGATTAGCCCAGTATGGTGGCACATTCCTATAGTCCCAGCTACTCCAAAGATGGAGACAAGAGGATTACTTGAGCCCAGGAACTTGAGTCCAGTCTGGGCAATACAGCAAGACCCTGTATAACAAACAAATAAATTTCCAAAAATGTGTGATTATGGTTAACAGTCTAGCATAGGAAGTGGTTTAGCCGCATTAAAAAAAAAAAGTCTTGTAGCTGCCATTGGGAAAAAGGTCCCACTGAATACTTAAACATAGACGCCTAGTCTGCCACACCCGACTGGACTTAAGTTTTATATGTCCCCAGAGGGAAACTACATGCCTGAAACTCATTGCTATGTCTGGCACAAACTAAGAATTCAGTAAATGTCAGCTGAATGAGTAACAGAATCTGGTCATTTTCTTTGGCTCCATTCACACTGCTCACATTTTATACTTAAATTCTCATTTTTCCAGGGACAGATATGAATTCCATTATGTGGGCTATGGGCAATGCTTTAGGTAAGACAAGGGGTGCTTAAAAATCTATCCAATGAAAGAAGAAAGTGAAGAGATTTACTTACAACCAGAATTCTTTTACATTAAAAACCTTGTCTTAAAGTTTGAGCTCTGTTCAGTTCAATTCATTTTTCTTTCTTCTGTGGCTATGGCATGTTCCCAAATCTATTTCTTTGCTAATATATGCCCTTACAGAGGGAAGAGAAGACAAAGTTATTACCAATCAAAAAACAAACAAACAAAACAAAAACCCAAACAAAACCCCTGACACACAGATCCTATTGAGGAAAGGTCAGGGAAAGGTCAGGTATGTCATCTTAGAAATCAGAGGACAAGCCAGGCATGGCGGCACACACCTGTAATCCCAGTGCAACAGTAAGCTGAGGCAGGAGGATTGCAAGTTTGAGGCCAGCTTTAGCAAGTTAATGAGGCCCTAAGCAATATAGAGAGACCCTGTTTCAAAATAAAACATAAAAAGAGCTGGGGATGTAGTTCACTGCCAAAGCATCCCTGAGTTCAGTCCCCAGTACCAAAACAAAACAAAAACAAACAAAAACAGGACAGTGTGCTGGAGCAGTGGCTCAGTGGCTGAAGTGTTCGCCTGGTGGGCGAGAGGACTTGGGTTTGAACACCAGCACCACTTACACAACTAAGTGAAGGAGAAATAAAAAAAAAAAAAGGATGAAAAAATAAATAAAATTCTCTCTAAAAACAAAACAAAACAAACAAACAAAAAACCAGGACAGGGGCTAGGGATACAGTTCAGTAGTAGAGCGCTTGCCTAGCAGTGTGGGATCTACTAGGCTTGATATCCCCGGCACTGGGGAAACAGAGTCAGAGGATAATGTACTCAAAGACTGAAAAGATGATAGGACTCTGATAATTCCCCAACTAAGGCAAAATAAATATCTGGAGAATAAGTGAGGCAGGGTATTCCACTGTAAAAATGCAGAAACACAGACTCTACTAGATTTTCCACATTTCACATGAACATGAAAATTCATTACTTTGTGTAAATATTAAAAAAAAAGAGAGGTAGAGGGAGAGTGAGAGAGGAAGATGGAGAAAGAAAGAATCAATTTTATTTAGTTTTTCATCAGGATTTCGTTGCTCTGACACTTAGTTGTGAATGTGGTGCTGGGGTTTGAATTCAGGTCCTCACGCATGCCAAGCAAGCACAGTACCACTGAGCCACCGCTCAAGCCCCTTTATAATAACTTTTTCATTTGCATGATATCTGTGTATTAGAAACTAATACACAGGGGTTGAAGATTCAAATTAGGGGCTAAAAAGAATTTGAACCATGAAAACTATTAGGAGATTTTCAGAAGCGAAAATTGTAAGAAATAATAGTTGGAAATCTTCTCCAAATCCTCCCAGGCCCCATGAAGTATTGGTTGCTCTCTTCCTTGATAGAAAGGCTTCTTTTAAAAGAATACATCTGGGGCTGGAGTGGTGGCTTAGCGGTTATGGCGCTTGACTGGCAAGCACCAGGACGAGAGTTCAAACCCCAGCACAATGTACACAACAAAGTGTCTGAGGAATGAAAGTCACATGCAAAACTAAATAAAGATTGCTTTTCTCTCTCTCTGTCCCCTCTTTCTTTCTTAAGAAAAAAAAAAAAGAATACATCTGGGGCTGGAGTGGTAGCTCAGTGGTTACAGCACTTGCCTGGAATGCGCAAGTACACAGGTTCAAATCCCAGCATGCATGTACACAACTAGGAGTCAGAGCAACGAAGGCATGTGAAAAACTCAGTAAAAATTAATTAATTCACTCTGTGTGTGTCTCTCACTGTCCTTCTCTCTTAAAAAAAAAAAAGAATACATCTGCTATTATACAGAATTAAAACCATGACATCCATGCACAGAACTGGTGAACTTGTCTGGTTCAACAGAGTAGTGTAAGCTTCTACTAGTCACCTAGTCCTGCACAGTAAGCAGTACCCTGTTGTCAGTTCATGACAGATTGGAGATTAAAGATACTGTGTTTTGTCACAGAAGTTTGGAAACCACTAGTCTATTCACCCAGCATGCTTTTTTTATTTAATTTTTTTTTTTTTTTGCTGATGCTGGGGATCCAATCCAGGGCCTCCCACATGCTTAGCAAATGCTCTACCCCTGAGCTACAATCCCAGCCCTTTTGTTCAGTCTTCACACCGGTTCAGTTTGGCACCTATCCTCCTTACTCTGCTGGAAATGCCACAGAAAAAGCTACTAAGCTCCTTATGGCCAAATTCAGTGGCTTTTCTGTCCTCATTGTATGTGACATCTCTACAGCATTTGGCACACTTTGCTTGGTAATATCACAGAAGGTAGTTTTCTCCTTCCTCTGACAATTCCTGTCTTCTTTCCAGGGTTTTCGTCCTCTGTCTTTGGCCCATTTCTCTTCCCCTGCTATACTCACATAGATTTTTGCTGGGCATTTAATTGAAACTCCAAGGCTTCAACTATGTACTTTTTTTTTTTTTTTTTTTTAAAGAGAGAGGGACAGTGAGAGAGACAGAGAAAGAGAGAAACAACTTTATTTAGTTTTTCACATGGCCTTAGTTGCTCCAACACTTAGTTGTGTACGTGGTGCTGGGGTTTGAACCAGGGTCCTCGTGCTTGCCAGGCAAGCACCGAAACCACTGAGCCACCGCTCCAGCCCCAACTATGTACTATTGACTTCCAAATCTCTATTCCTATGGTTATAAACTTGATGGCATACTAATGTCATAAACATTTACAAAAGAAATCAGTATAAAATTGTAAAAAGCAAGATGAATGGATAATCTTTTTACCATTTACAATTGTTTTCAAAATTATTATTTTACTCCAGAAACTTTTTTTTTTAATTTTTGTACTGGGGATTGAACCCAGAGTTGCTTTACCACTGAGCCATATCCCCAGCCCTTTTTAATTTTTTTTTTAATTGCTTAGGGCCTCACTGGGTTGCTGAGGTTGGCTTTGAACTTGTGGTCTTCCTGTCCCAGTCTCCTGAGCAGCTGGTACCACAACATGGGGCTCATTTTTTATTCTGAGCCAGGGTCTCCCTAGATTGCTGAAAGTGGCATTGAATTTGTGATCCTCCTGCTTCAGCCTTCTGAATCACTGGGATTGCAAGTACGCACCACGATGCCCAGTTCTAATCTTTCATAAAGTTCAATATATGAGACAAACAAAAGTGGTTTTTTATTGTTGTTGCTGCTTTTTTTTTTTTTTTTTTTTTTTTTTTTTTTTTTTTTTTTTTTTTTTTTTTTTTTTTTTTTTTTTTTTTTTTTTTTTTTGCTGAAAAGAATTTGAGGCCTCAAGCTCTATCTATTCAGTCTTTCACTGCCTGTGGCTTCTCAGGTAATTCCTAAACCTCAAGGTTTCTTAATCTGGATCTATGAAACCCTAAAGCAATCTATGGCAACCATTCAAAGGACCTCTAGGTGCGGTAGCGCACTCCTGTGATCCCAGCGGCTGAGAAACCCAGGCAGGAGGATCCAAGTTCAAGTAAACCTCAGCAGTTTAATAAGCCCCTAAGCAATTTAGCGACCCTGTCTTAAAATAAAAATAAAAAGGGGGATGGGGAGGTGGCTTAGCGGTAGAGTGCTTGCTTGGCATGCATGAGGACCCAGGTTTGATCCCCAGCACCACACATACAACCAAGTGGAGTAAAAACAAAACTGATGAAAAAATAAAATCAACACTCTATTAATAATCTCAATCTCTTTCTTAAAAAAAAGGAAGGGATGTGGCTCAGTGGTTCAATCTCTAATACCAAAAAAAAAAAAAAAAAAAAAAAAAAAGAGAGAGAGAAAGAATTCAAAGGACCCATCAAAAATTACCTCTTTAGGGCTAGAGTGGTACCTCAGCAGTAGAGCTCTTGCCTGGCATATGTGACATGCAACGACCCGGGATTGAACCCAGCAGCACATACACAACTAGGTGTTGGAAAAACAAAAACCAGACAAAAATAAATAGATAAAATTGCTTCTATCTTTCTCTCTCTCAAAAAAAGTTACCTCTTGGGACTGGAGCGGTGGCTCAGTGGTTAAGGTGCTTGCCTGGCATGGGCAAGGACCTGAGTTCAAACACCAGTACCACATACACAACTAAGTGTTGGAGCAATGAAGGCTTAGTGAAAAACTAAATAAAGCTGTTTCTCTCTTTCTCTCTCACTGTCCCTCTCTCTTAATTAAAAAATAAATAAAAAGCCCTTCCTGCTTTAAAAAAAAAAAGGTTACCTCTTAATTTTAACTAGCCATTAACTGAAACCTAACAGTTCCTTCAATTATGAACATAAGAAATAAACTATAGTGATTAGCATTACTTATAGCTTCATTGCTAATAGAAATCACCAACAGATTCATGTTATGTTACATAGTTACAGGATATCTCAAAATATATTTATATTCATCTACACATGACAGAGTTATTAGACTAATACTTTGTTGTTATGCAGCATGTTAACAAAGAAGCATACATAATACCGTTCTACAAATTATATGATATGCGAGCACATAATTTTAAAATATTATTCAGAGAAGAATCCACAGGCTTATTCAGACAGCCAAAGGGGTCTTTGGAAAAGGTTAGGAAGACCTATAAAAATTCAGAGCTCAGTAACAACTATTCACATGGAAAGAGAACTTCCAAAGTAAGATTTCTACCTGGTACCAGACCTTCTCCAAAATGATTTAATGAAGTGATTTTAAAAAGTCCCTTTTCCGGGCTGGAGCAGTGGCTCAGCAGTAGAGTGCTTGCCTGTCATGCACAAGGACCTGGGTTCAAACCCCAGCACCACATACACAAATGCTGAAAAAATAAATGAAGTTGATTCTCTCACTCTCTCTTAAAAACACAAACAAACAAAAAACCCCAAAGAATATGTAAGTGAATGAGACTTGCTGTGTCCCAATAAAATTTTAAAAATATATAAAAAGTCTCTTTTCCATTCCTGCTACTGAGAGATTATTCTCAATGAAGAAAGAACCTGTTGGGACATTTCAAATAACAATTCTCTATTTTTTTTTCTTTTAACATTTATTTTCCCTAAGTGTTGTTTAAAACTTACCTCTGGGAAATTGTTTCTCTGTTGGATTCTTCTTTTTTCCTTCATTCCCTGGATGCTTCTTCAATTGCTTATCACTGAATTTTTATTAGTTCACAGGTCTATTTTGTTTCTCCAACTGGATTATAAAAGTGTCCTTGAGAAGTTTATTTCTCAGGATGGCGAGAATAGTGTTCTACAAATAGACATTCAATAGATGCTTCCTGACGAGTGTAAGGCCTTTCAGAAAAATTAATTTATTTACCATATAAAAGTAAGATTAAAAACCAATATGGTTAAGTAATTTGGTAACAAGGCAGTGAAAAAACAGGAACATTTGATTTTAGATATTGTCTGTGAAAGGAACTAAGACAAAATTATTTTTTATTTACTAGTTAGAGTTAAAAATTTGGGCTGGGGGCCTAGAGGAGTGGCTCAGCAGTTATGGCACTTGCCTGGTTCCTGGGTCCTTGCACATGCCAGGCAAGTGCTGTAACCGCTGAGCCACTGCTCCAGCCCCTAAGCCTTTTTTATTTTTTATTTTTAGACAGTCTTGTTAAGTTGCTTAGGGCTTCCCTAAATTGCTGAGGCTGGTTTTGAAATTGGTGATCCCAGCCTCTGGAGCTGCTGGGATTACAGGCATGCACCACCACATCTGGCCGAAAATGATCTTTTAGATGACCTGAAAATTATTTTTTATTACCAGCAAAGAGTGGGTCAGTCTTTCTCTAATGAACAGACAAAGACTGCAGCTAAATTAAGGTCCTTCTAAAATCTCTGATTCAGGAATTCAGCAATGGCTTCAGTGTGGACAGGTAAGTTTTATAATAAAAGTTCAAACAATCACAGAAAATATTGTGGTGATTTTCAAAACTATAGGATAGTACACATTTCAGATGCTATAGCTATGGCACTTTAAAAATTTCCATTGTCACATAAAAATTACTGAAATTCGGGATTATAAATAAATTGGAATACGAGACCTGACTTTTAAACCAATGATTTTTTTCACGCTATGAGTTCATTAAAAGGGCTTAATTTCTTAAATTTCCACATTTATGAAAATCCTGTTCTGTCTTTTTTGAGCTATGTTTAAAAGATCTTAAATGTCAACAATACTAAAAATGGTCAAAGTTTCCAAGTAAAGATTAAAGCTGAGCACCCTTTCATTTCATTATGAAATTAAGTGAAGTCCTCCCTCCCTCCCAAAGACACCCACTTCAAATGCACTTTGCATTGCCTTAATTCAGTCCCATTTCTTCCTCCTTCCATACTTTCTCATCATTGCCATAAAACTGTCAGATTTTCATTCCAGAAAGATCACACCAGTTCTCTACATAAAAAAGGAGCCCTTCACACACACAGGTTTCACATTCTGGCCTGTAACATTGAATCCACTGCCCTCAATGATCTGGCTCATACCCACATCTCCCAAACTTGTCTCATTACAGTCCTTCAAGCTTGACTGCCAGGGACCTTTACAACCCAACCTGAACGTTACCTCTCCAAGGCCTCTCTAAGCCCATCTCAACGCTGGAATTAATCACTCCCTCTTCTAAATCTTGTAGTTATCATTGTACTTATCATACTATATCATAATTATTTTTATATATCAGTAAACTTTGTGAGATTAAAAAAAAGTGCTTCATGTTTGTTGAACGGAACTGAGTGTGATTTAATAATGATCTGAGTAATTAGAAAACAGAGATAGGATGTTTCCAGAGTGATTCACAGTAGCCAGGAAGATCATGTTTCTTCACGGTAAACATAAATCTTGCATTGCTTTAATCTTGGGGATTACCAGACCCTCTTGGAATAGCACACAAGATGCAAACTCTCTTAAATTAGGCTAAATAAAAACTAAGGAAGCAACTAGTAATGTTTGGTCTGCATAATTTGAACCAAATTAGTAAATATCTCTCTTTCATCAGGAATAGAGTGCTTCTGGCTTAGTACAAAACATGGATTATGTTTTATCTTAAATCTTTGAGTGGGACAAAGTGGGTTAAAAGATAGTGTATTTACACTGTGCACCAATAATTAGCATTAAACTTTATCATACAAATAACAGGAGAAAAATAGAGTCCTGACACATTGGAAACTACTTATTTTGTAAAATAATACCTTTTTTTTTTTCCAGGGCTGAGGACCAAACTCGGGGCCTTGCGCATGCTAGGCAAGTGCTCTGCCACTGAACTAAATCCCCAACCCCTAAAATAATACCTTTGAGGAACAGTAAAAATCATGCAAAGGATGCCTATTATCAAGTTCCAATGTAACAAGAGTAAGTGGCACAAGAAATATAGGAAAAATTTATACTTCAAGTATTTATGGTAGATGGCACTCAGTCATGCAGTAAGTATTCAGGCAGACGAGATGCTTCGTTTTTGAGATCCAAATCTGCCCCTCTGTGACTAGAGCCAGAGTTCTTTCTAGCATGGAAGATACTAAAGAATCTGCCCAAACAATATTACAGGCAAAATCTTTCCTCACCACATATACAAATAATTTAAAACCAGTTTCAACTATAATAATCCCTAATAATTATAATAGTTTAATGGAAGTAATTTGCAGCATTTAAAACTAGCTCACACGGGCTGGAGCGATGGCTCGGTGGTTACAGCGCTTGCCTGTAATGCCTAAGACCATGGGTTCAAACCCCAGCACCCATGTACGCAACTAAGTGTCGGAGCAATGAAGGCCATGTGAAAAACTCAATAAAAATTGATTTTCTCTTTATCTCTGTCTTTCACTCTCCTTCTCTCTTTAGAAAACAAAAACAAAAAATAAAAAAATTAGCTCACAACTTAATTTGTTCTTTTCTGTATTTTGCAAAGGTTTCACACTGAGTGTTTTTGAAATAAAAATAAATGAAAAACTGCAATTCATTTTTAAGAGTTACCCAAAAGAACATCAACCATAATAGATTAGCTCATTTTTTACGACTGTACTATAAGAATGTCATTAGAGCTGGGTGCAGTAGTGCACACCTGTAATCCTAGACTTTCTGGAGGCTGAAGGAAGATTGCAAGTTCAAGACCACACAACTTGGTGAGACCTTTTCTCAAAATAAAAAAATAAAAAGGACTGGGGATGTAACTCAGTGGTAAAGTGCTTCTAGTTCAATCTCCAGAGCAAAAAAAAAAAAACAATATTATTAGATTTTCTTTTTTTAAAACCTAAGACTCATTTTCTAGAATTTATCTCACATATTGCAAAGATATAACTTTAAAATTGTACATATTCCTTTTTTTTTTTTAAGAAAGAGGAACAGTAAGAAAGACTCAACCCTATTTTTAGTTTTTCATGTGGCTTTTATTGCTCTGACATTTCATTGTGTATATGGTGCTGGGGTTTGAACCCATGTCCTCATGTATGCCAGGCAAGTGCTCCAACCGCTAAGCCACCCTTCAGCCTCCCTCCCTAAGACTTTTAAAAATGGAAACCACATAAGTTTAAAATTCTATACATTCCTTCACAACATAGTTGCCAATAAACAGTCATGAGTAAAGGGAATGTCACTTTTTCTTTTATCTTTAACCTACTGCTATTTTATTTTATTTAAACAGAGGGAGAAAACAGAAAACAAAAAAAAAAACAAAAAACAAAAACAAAAACAAAAATAAACAGAGGGAAAGCGTGAGAGAGAAAGAATCAATTTTTATTTGTTTTTCATCTGGTTCTGGTTTCTCTGACACCCAGCCATATATGTGGTGCTGGTGTTTGAAGTTGGGTCCTTGTGCATGCCAGGCAAGCGCTCTAACCACTGAGCAACCACTCCAGCCCCTCCACTGCAATTTTAAACATAAGATTTAAATATAATCTTCACATAAAAGTCTTTTCCATTTACTCCATGAATTACAAGTCTTACATCATCATCTTTTTTTGCATGGTAGAGCAAAGTTTTGTGATTTGTAGAACAAATACTCTACTGCCATTTCTACCTTTTATATAATGGTGTCTAATTATGACAATTTGGAAGCTGCTTCTATATGGTGATTTAGTGTGCTATTAAAAAGAAAAAAAAACCAGGCCCCTTCAACTCATAAGAATACATATTAGGAGGCTTTGGGCTATATGCCCAGGAATTTTGTAATTCACTCAGTAACTATCAACTTCCCAAGGGAAATATTTGAAATTCCACTACTGAGAACACATAAGAGAAAATGTGCCACAATAGTATCATTAACATAAGTGCTTTTCATTTCTGTGGAAGTGACCATTGGAATAAAAATTGTTTCCCAATTTTTCTGTTTTGCCAAATAAACTACTAAATTGTTGTGAATGCATTATCTGATTGCCAAGGTCAAGAATGAAGTGAATAGTAAGTATCTAGATGAAAAGCAATCAAAGCTACTTCCTAGTGAGCAAGTCTAGGGTACATGTAAGAAAAATCAAACAAACTAAAAAACTGGCATTTTATTTATTTTTTGAGATAGGGTCTTACTATGTTGCCCAGGCTGACCTAAAGCTCCAGAAATCCTCCTTGCTCAGCCTCCTTAGTACCTGGGAGTATACATGTGTACCACCACACCCGGCTGGCTTTCTTTTTTTTTTAAGTGGGCATTAAATCCAGGGGTGCTTTGCCACTAAACTGTATCACCAGCCCTTTCTATTATTTTTTGAGACAGGGTCTCACTATGTCACTATGTTCCTTAGAGCCCCATTCAATTGCTGAGGCTTGCCTTCAACTAGTGATGCTTCTGTCTCAGCCTCCTGAAATTCCCGGGGATTAAGGAATGCACCATTGAGCCTGGTTATATTTTTAGATTATTTCATGTTATCAGTTTTTGTACTTTACTTGTTTCAATAATATAAAAAATAAATCAATGGGCTGGAGAGGTGGCTCAGCAGTACAGTGCTTGCCTGCCATGTTCAAGGACCCGGGTTCTAAATCCAGCACCACATATACAACTAAGTGTTGGAAAAACAAAAACCAAATGAAAAAATAAACAATTGACTGTTTATCTTAAAAACAACAACAGGGACTGGAGTGGTGGCTCAGTGGTTACGGTGGTTGCTTGGCATGTGGGAGGACCCAGGTTCGAACCCCAGCACCATGTACACAACGAGTGTCAGATCAACGAGAAACAAATTGATTCTCTTTCTCTCTTACTGTCCCTCTCTCTTTAAACAATAACAACAACAAAAAAGTTTTTCAAAAACTGATCAAGAATATGCCTTCCTGGGGCTGGAGTGATGGCTTGGCAGTTACTCTTCCCCGGCATGCGCAAGTACACAGGTTCAAACCCCAGCACCCACGTACACAACTGTCAAGAGCAATGAAAGCCATGTGAAAAACTCAATAAAAAAAATTGATTCTCTCTCTCATTGTCCTTCTCTCTTAAAAAAAGAAAAGAAAAAAGAAAAAAATTAAAAAAGAATATACCTTCCTTGCGGTAGGGGGTGCAGTTCAGCAGTAGTACTTTCCTAGCATTTGGGAAGCTCTGGGATGGATTCCCAGCACTGCAAATAATAAAAGTCTTCCTTCTCTATTTTTTTTTTTAAGAGAGAGGCAAAGAGTGAGAGAATCAATTTTATTTATTTTTTCATTTGGCCTTTGTTTCTTCAACACTTAGTTTTGTATGTGGTGCTGCAATTTAAACCCAGGTTCTCGTGCATGCCAGGCAAGCACTCCCAACTGCTGACCCACTGCTCCAGCCCCAAGAAATTTATTTCATTATTAAGAGAAAAAGATTTGGGGGCTGGACCAGTGGCTTAGCAGTTGGAGCGCTTGCCTGGCATGCATGAGGACCCAGTTTCAAACCCCAGCACCACATACACAATGAAGTATTGTAGAAACAAGGCCAGATGAAAAAATAAAAATAAAAAATTGATTCCCTGTTTAAAAAAATAAATATCTGGGCTGGAGTGGTGGCTCAGTGGTTATGGTGCTTGCCTGGCATGCACAAGGACACGGGTTCAAACCCCAGCACCACATACACAACAAGGTATTGGAGAGATAAAAGTCACATGATAAAACTAAATAAAATTGATTTAAAAAAATAAATTTCATGTGCACCTTTAATGATACAGGTACAAAGGCAAATATGACTTCCTTAAATATTAATATTTTAGATACTTTATTGGGATATAGTAACGTCTCCTTTATGTAAAACTCAGCTATTTTTATATACCTTACTTACAAAAAACAAAAAGCAACCAATGCTCAGTGCAGTGGTGCATGCCTGTAATCCTAGTGGCGCGGGAGGCTGAGGCAGGAGGATGGCAAGTTTAAAGCCAGCCTCAGCAATTTAGCAAGACTCTGTCTCAAAATGAAAAAAAATTTAAAAAGGGCTGGGGATGTAGCTGAGTGGTTAGGTGCCCAGGGTTTAATGCCTGGTACAAAAAACAAAAACAAACAAAATCCCTAAACAAACAAACAAAAAAAAAAGCCAAGACCCAGAAAGCACACTATGGTTCTTCAAGCATTTTTCTCTCAATCCCTCATTCCTCTGTCTATTCACTTTCTTATACAATTATAATACTTCCAAGTCCACATGAGGTGAAAAGCCGCAGTTAGCAGAGGTGCCATAAAGAGCATACCACAACAGCAAATGGAGTATTTGACCAGTATGAAAAGCCAAAAGAAAGCCACAAAAAGGCACAAAAAGCAGTCAATTCTTTTAAGGTTAATTACTGTACTTACCAGTCATAATCCATAGGACCTTCAAATCAGCATGTGCATAGATTATACAACTGAAATTAATAAATGATGACCTTAAGGCTTCAAAGCAGCTAATTCTAAATAAAAAATTACATTTTAATATCAGCCCATCCCTATTGATAGGCCAACCACACCTACTGATTTGCTTGGGATTGTCCTATCTTAAGCTTGTTGTCCTGGCATAAAATAGCTCTCCTTTTCACAGGTTTGGATCATAAATTGAGCACTTACTATGTGTTAAGAACTATTTCAAATGCCTTCATTTATTCCTACAATCCTATTAGAGGGGGCACAATTGTTATCCCTAAAATGGAACAATTAAGGCTTTCATAAGTTAAATGATTTCCCTAAGATCAACTAATGTTAAACACTTGCATTTGACAATCAGGCAGTCTGATGCCAAAGTCCTAGTACCTAACCACTATAAATACAGTGATCTCTCTCCTTAAAAAAATGGGTAGGGGAACATGGGGAGGGAGATATCCAAGTTTTTGAAAAACGATTGAGGTACCAGTCTTTCTTCTTTTTTAATAGGACACTGGGGATCAAACCCAAGGTCTTGCACATACTAGGCAAGCACTCTACTACTGAGTTACATCTCCAGCTCTTTTTTTATTCTGAGACAGGGTCTCATGAAGTTGCCCAGGCCAGCCTCAAACTTGGGATCCTCCTGCCTCAGCCTCCCAAGTAGCTGGGATTATAGGCATATTAGCTTTCTGAAAAATGTATACATAATCCTACTTGCCACAATTCTGTAAATTTACAATACTATAACATCTACAAAAATCTTTGAAATGTAAAATATTTCAGATTTTTATGAGCATGAAATTTTTTTTATAAAAAAATTTTCACATTTTTTATTGGTGCATTAAGGTTATACATAATGATCAGATTTGTTGCTACATATTTGTACAAGCACACAATATAACTATATAACTTGGCCAATGTCCGACCCAAGCACTCCCAACTCCCAGCATGAAATTGCTAAGAAACTCAGCTGGACACAGTGGCATAGCATCTATAATCCTAGTGACTCAGGAGGCTGAGACAAAAGGATCCCAAGCTTGAGGCCATCCTTAGCAACTTAAGAGAGAGCCTGAACAATTCAGGAAGACACTGTCCCCAAAAAAGTAAAAGGGCTGGAGATGTAGTTCAGTGGTAAAGTGCCCCTGGGTTCAACCCCCGGTACCAAAAAACACTGAAATATAAACAGCCTGAATCACAAATATTTCAACAACCTGAATCACAAATTTCTGACAAATATTACATAGCTTTCTAACTTTATTTTCTCTTACTTTACTTCAAAATTATTTTGGGAAAAATCCCATTATGTGTCTATTCACACATGAAAATGCATTTCACTAAAGAGACTAAAAGTAGTCATGAGGGGCTGGAGTGGTGGCTTGGCGGTTGCGGCACTTGCCTGGCATGCCTGAGGACCCGGGTTGAACCCCAACACCATATACAAAACTAAGTGTTGGAGAAACAAAAACCAGATGAAAAAATAAATAAAATTGATTTTCTCTCACTGTCCTTCTCTTAAAAAAAAAGTCATGAGTACCAACTCAGAAGCTTTACTTCTGAGGTAACTATATACTTTATACTTTTGAAAACTAGATGCCAGCTATCAGCTAATTAGTCTTTAAAATATGTGACTAAATAGAAGTGATAACAATAGAGGTCCAGGGGGCTGGAGCGGTGGCTTGGCAGTTCTGGCGCTTGCCCGGCATGCGCGAGGATGCGAGTTCAAACCCCAGCACCCACATATGCAGGGAAGTGTCAGAGCAACCAAAGCCATGTGAAAAACTAAATAAAGTTGATTCTCTCTCTCTCTCTTAAAAAACAAACAAACAAAAAGTCCAGAAGCCTAGTGGCTAAGCGGTTTTGGCGCTTATCTGAACCCCAGCACCACACACATAACTAAGTGTCAGAGAAACAAAGGCCAGATGAAAAAAAAAAGTTAATTACCTCTTTCCTCTCTCTCTTAAAAATTAAAAGGGGCTGGAGCAGAGTGGCTCAGCAGTTGGAGCACTTGCCTAGCATGCACAAGAACCCAGGTTCAAACCCCAGCACCACATACACAACTGTGTTGAAAAAATAAAACTTGATTCTCTCAGAGCAACAAAAGCCATGTGAAAAACTCAATAAAAATTGATTATCTCTGTCTCTCACTCTGTCCTTCTCTCTTAAAAAAAAAAAAAGAGGCCCAATGATGCATATTATTTTTAACATAGTTCTTTTATCTACTTGATTACACTTATTAAGGGTACATAGTTTAAACAAATTACTTCATTTACACAGCATTTTCCTATTTTCAAAAAGCATTTTTATATTTGATGCTCAGCAACTTGATACGGTAAGCATACGTTATCATTCCCATATTATGGTTTTTAAAAACTGAGGGTCAGGGAGATAAACTGAACTCATGTGGAGGGATGACTTCCAATTCTACATGGAAATAAAGCAGTTATTTGGATGTTTGAGAGCAAAGAAAAAAACCTCAGACTTTTTTATTACCTGGGATAAGATAGAACATCTATAAATTCATGTTGTCTGAAAAGCAATAATCATTGGAGCCTGCCTGTACATCTCTATTGGCGTTAATATTCATAGAAGAGTGAATATTCACATTGTTTTGGATTTCCAATTACCATTAAACTTGCAGGCAAAAATAAGAAGAGCGAAAAACAATTTTATAGAAGGAAAACCTAGTGAAAAGTGTTCCAAACCCCTGGATGATTTACCATTGCTGAGATTATTCCTTAAAAAGAAAACATTTTTAGGGCCTGGAGCAGTGGCTTAGCGGTTCCCATGCTTGCTGGCCATGCACAAGTACGAGAGTTCAAACCCCAGCCCCACAAACACAATGAAGTGTCAGAGCAATGAAAGCCACATGAAAAACTAAATAAAATTGATTCTGTCTCTCTATCTCAACTGTCCCTCTCTCTTAGAAAAAAAAAAAAAGAAAAAAAAAATTTTTTTTTTTTAAAAAGAGAGAGGGACAGTGAGACAGAGAAAGAGAGAAACAACTTTATTGAGTTTTTCACATGGCCTTAGTTGCTCCAACACTCAGTTGTGTACTGAGTGCTGGGGTTTGAACCTGGGTCCTCGTGCTTGCCAGGCAAACGCCGAAACCGCTGAGCCACCGCTCCAGCCCGAAAAAAAATTTTTTAAAAAGAATTTTCTCCCAAAGTCCATTTGCTGGCTCCCATAAATTAGCTGCTACAAAAGATCAGAGAAACTCAAAACTACTAAGAGGTTTTTCTTCTAATCTACTATAAAGACACACGAAATACACAATGCTGTAACTAAAATACACTATTTTAGATAATGATGGAAAATGACAGCTGATAGCCAGTTTGGGACAAATACCAACTGTTCCTATTTGTCTGAAAATGCTAAAATTATTGCTTCAACATTCATTTTTCAAAGAAAATTGGTATCTCTTAATGAGAAAGTTTATCAACTAAAATCCCGAAAAACAGACTATAGATAATAGTGCCTCTTTGATCTGCAATATTAACTTTTGACCTTTTAATGTTCC
The DNA here is from genome assembly GCA_004027875.1 of Aplodontia rufa. NCBI lineage: Eukaryota > Metazoa > Chordata > Mammalia > Rodentia > Aplodontiidae > Aplodontia > Aplodontia rufa. The sequence goes on along the minus strand of PVKS010003727.1, from coordinate 69,227 downwards.
AAAGTAAACACATCTTAACAGCTTTAAATATTTTCATGATTTTATTTTTTAAACACTTTATAATTTTGCAAGCTAGCAGTAAAATATTGTCCTCAATATTTTACTATTTAGCACCATGTCTTTTAAAGCTAACTGGAACACTGTTTCATTATAAATGATTGTAAAATAAAATGATCATTTCAAATGCCAAATTAGTCTCAACATATTATCTATTATTAATGGTATCATTTTTGTCTCTATGTACAAAGATGTATTTCAAAGATGAACTTAACTGTTTTAATATCTACTCTGTCAAACTAACAAAGCATTGTAGCTTAAAGAAGTTATTTGATCTCTGAAATTATTAAAAAGATACATAAGGAAGTTGAGGAACAAGCTACAAAAACCAAAGGATACTATGCTAATTGATTGGTTTTTTAGAAGTCCCTTATTTTTTGGAAGAATGAGGAAATAATGGAAAACACCACGTGCAAGTACATTACACACAGGGTTTAGTAAATAATAATAGCATTCTCATTTTGATTACTGGAGTTTGGCCTTACCCAAAATTCATCAAAATGCCCAAGACAACTCACAGGGACAGCTGAAAACCTGAAATAAAATTGCTCACTGCAAAAAAGATGCCAAGCCATTCATATAGTTTTAAATAGAAGTGTAGTCATTTAATCTCTATTTTTAATGTTCTTTTCTAAAATTTTTTTAAAACATGGAAAAAAATCTAAGCTCAAATTACTTCCAAATATTTTTTAAAAGGGGTATTTTCATTTTCTGTTTTCTAATAAAAGCATTCCTCAGAAATATGAAGTTATGTTCTGAGCCACGATTCACTGCTTACTAGCATGCTTGTTTTGCATACCAGTAGAATCAAGTCCAGTTTTGCCATTTGTGGATAACTATGACAAGATACAAAAGCATGTGTTTGCCATAAATAGCTCTGGCTAACAGCAAACTGCTCACACTGAGTAGATCAAATTCTCTATAAGGAGAGCAATCTGGACTATTGCCAATTCCCACTAGTAATATTTAAGACTATCATACCAATTCTTTTTCCAATTCTATTTGGAAAATATATTACAGTAGCTAACAGGAACGTTCCTAAATATCAGAAGCATTAAACTTTTGAAGGATATTTTACAAATTATGATCAAATAAGCAATAAAAACTTCCTGCTGCTTCTACTCAATTACTTAGGAGTGTAAATGTGAATAAAAAAATTCTATTGCTAGGAGTTGGGGATTTAGCTCAGTGACAGAGCACTTGCCTAGCACGTGCAAAGCCCTGAGTTCAATCCTCAGCCCTGAAAAAAAAATTACTAATTTCTCAGAACAAATGAGATACTGAAAATATTTATGTAATCAAAGTCCAAAAAAACTCCCCCCCAAACCCTGCTCTCCATATTAACACATAAAGAAATAAATAAACATGTTTACAAAAGTACCACTCTTTAATAATGGTATTTTATATTAAGTGGCTTTAACGATAGAATATTTTTTTAAACCAAAGAAATCCAACAAATCTGGAAAATATCACGCATGAATGTTGTACAAAAAAATTGTCAAGTGACTTGTGTAGAAATTAACAGTCATTTACCCTAAAAGTTGCTCCACATAACATTTTGCAAAATTTCCAAGGAAAACAAGGCAACGTTCTGTAACATGCCACAATTTTTATTGCAACGTGGCCATTTTTGTGAGGGTGGGGAGTTTGATCTCAAAACAATGTTCCATTTAAGGCTCTTGTATACAGAAATTGCCATCATGACTGATATTCAAAATATCTTTAGTGTTTCAAGACTCACATGGTAAACAAAAAACTCCTACACTTATTCAGTAGTAGTGTACACTCAATGGAAAACAGAACAGCATTAATAACAGCCATTTCTTTTAAGAAGATACGTGGTAACAGGAATGAACACTGAGGTACTAGGATAATTGATGACACAGTTAATGAAACTTAATTGGCATTCCTTTTGGGGGATTAAACTCATTAAAAAAAAAAAAGTGCTTTAAATGCATAGTGTTATATTCGTGCTGCCATGTCACAAAAGAAGGCTTGCCAAGGCAGGTGAGGTGTATGAATGCTCCAGCGCCTCACAGAGCTACAATCAAGTGCAACTATAAATAATACTGAAAAAAGTTCACCATCTGACCAGTGGATAATACTTTCAAGGTATTCAATCTGTTTACCCTTTGCAGTATTTTAAGCTATTCACATTGACAATCACATTCATTGTAGTGCTTGCTGCAAGGGAGGCATATAACCAGTTGTTTTGGCTAAAATAAGACAGGAGGGCATTCCTTGGGTTCTACATAAAAGTAACCATATTAGAGTCTAATGGCAATCACCGACAGGCTGCTTAAATGAATGGTATCTCCTTCATTCATTGTGTTGGAAGGGCCCAGTGGAAAGGAAAACAAAAAACAAAAAACACCTAATGCTATTCCAATGGACTGAGCTGGAGAAATGAAACCCTCTTAAGATCCAGATGGCACTTGATGTTCATTTTATAACGGTTTTCCTTCAAGTGAAACAACTACATTGCCTCCCAATTTCTCTCCAAGTGTCGAACGGTCCTTAATATCATCCAAGCCATTTACTTGCCACTCATGCTTAATACCTAAAAAGAAAAAAAAAAAATTCCATTACCCTATTACAATTAGGAAAGACCAATTTCTCTACAGAAAATAGTCAATATCTGTTACCTGTAAATTTCTTTTTAATGGCATCTTTAGAACTAGCATAAATCATCTTGCTTTTTAAGGGTGCACTTTCAGGAGCCCTACAAAAATAAAACAAAACAAATGTTGAATCTCACTTAACAAGAAAAATATAGGCAAAACTGACTATGATAATAATTATCCTTGCATTTTAAAAGTACTTTTTTCTTTTATTTTTACACACCAGAATATAAATACTAGGTCTTCCTTCTTAGACTCTTTTGTTTCGTATGTGGCATCGTACAAAGCATATCGGCAATCATTCAGAGGTAGCAACTTCACAAAAGATGTGTAGGGGTCCTCTACAGTATCACCAATGTCACCCACCAAGATCTGCTTTGCTTCCTCTACAATTATTTGTCTTTTGTCATCGCTTAAACAGAAGAGAACTGCTTTCTTTCTTTTTTTGATCTCCTCTTGTGTAGAAGATTTCCTTACTTTCATATCATTAAAAACTTTGATGACTTCATCATTCACTGTAACTCCAGATGCCTGAAAATAAACAAAGAATGGTAATTCAGACAAGGATTTTGGCTTTAAACGAAGTTGTCTGCGTACGGTGGATTCACTTTCATCTAACATTAAAAATTCAACTGACCCATGCAGTAGTCCGAACAGATTTGACACATTTTCAAGAATCAGTATATGGCACACCTAAAAACTCTTAATTCATCCTGCCCATTCATCCTTTTTAAATGGGATCTGGAGAAAGAAGCAAATGGAAGGTGGAGTGAAAGGGACAAACACAAGTTGTCCCATCCCTGAAATGTTTCCTATTTCATTGGGTGATGTCAGAGCTTCAGAAGCAGCGGCAAAAATACCTTCTGTATTGTGTCAACTCTGCAGGCCTTTAAAAAAACACTTTTAGATTTCAGTTAATGCTTCTACTATTTTTTTTTCTTTAAAGTCATCCTAGCTGCCGTTTCCACATAAGGAAAGAGAATCAAGTGTAAACTCCAACCGCCCACGGCTACCACATAATTGCCCACAGCTCAGAAGCAGACACTTCAAAACTAAAGGGTCGAGTGTGCGGGCTTTCTACCGCGAGAAAACGTTTAAAAGAGTTCCCCACCTCCTCAATAGTCTTATTACAGTCCATCCAGACCCCGGCCCTAAGCCTTCAAATCATCAGTTTTAGAAAGGGCGTGTTTAGAAATATGAGGAAGCGAAGGGTAAACGCGGCGCACGCCAGGCTGGACCCTCCCGCAGCCCAGCCCAGACCTCCACCCCGCAATCGGCGCGCGCTCCCGGGCCTCCCAGCCCCCAGGAATCCGAGGAGCAGCAGGGCTGGGCCTGACTGCGGAGGGCAGGCCGGCTGAGCGCAGCGGGGCCGCAGCGCGCCAGCGCCCACCTCGGGGGCCAAGATCAGGTTAAAATGGCGCTCCCGCTCCCGGGGCCGTGCAGGGCCGCGCGAGGGGCTACGCTCGCTGCGCCCCGGGCTCCCGGCCGGCGCGCCCGCCTTACCATAGTGCCCGCGGCTGTGACTGCGGCGGCCGCCCCGGCTCTCCGGCTCTGGGAGGAGGAGAAGGAGGGGCAGGCAGGCGGCTGCAAGTGCGGGGCACGCCGGGAGCTGCAGCCCCGGGGAGGTGGCGGGGCTGGCGGGCCGCAGCGGGAGGGCGGGGCGGTCACGTGAGCACGCCCGGTCCCCAGCGGCGCCGCCCTGCTCGCGGGCCCTCGGGCCTCGCGGCCCCGGCCCCCAGCCTGCCCGCGTCCTCCGCCTGACCCCGGAGCGCGAACCCAGCAGGCCTGGCACGCAGCGCGCCGGTGACGCGAGCCCTGGGGCCTGGCGGAGCGGCCTCCAGCCCCTGGGCACCGCCCGTCGGCCGGCCAGCGAAAGCGCCCGGGTGCTGGGGGGCGTTTCCACCCTGCTTCCGCGGGGCGCCGCTCCACGAGAGGGTGTGTGTGTGTAAAATTTTGTAGTTGAAACGACAACAAGGGAGAATATAGGTAGCAGCATTCCTAGCTAATATCCTTTTCTGTTTCAGACCCCGGTACTTGTTCTCGTTGTTAGCAGTCTTCGCGAAGCCCCAGCTAGGACGGCTGATGTCAGGTAAACCAGAAGCCAGGAAAAGAGATTCCAACCTCTGTCAATCAAAAGCTCTTCTAGCAAAGGGTCCAACCCAGGCAGGGCGGCCTCTCTCTCCCTCCCTCTCGTGTTTAAGCATCATTTATCAGAAAAGTTGACACTTTATGTCTGTAGAAATTTTTTCATAAAATTTAACACTTTGGGTTTATAATGAAAATGTTACAAATGAAAATACTTTGTGTTGATCGATTAAAATGAAAAGCAAGGTCAATATTAATAATACTGAAACAGGAACTCAGCTCCCAATATTGTAATTTTGGTACTCTTTTCATATCTTTGTTCTTTCTTTAGCAAATATTTGATTCATTTAGATAATGTTTTATATAGAATTCTATGTGCCTTTTTACCTTGTGGCTTTTTTTTTAGCAGTGAGGTACAGAAGTGTCAACAAAAGTACCCATGGTTGTTTTCTACTATGTAACAGGGTTAACTTTGTCCCAGAATTGGTTTAAATCTGCAGAACTTAAGTTTCACTAAATAATATGTATAATGTTTGTCATGCAAATGGATAAACTATTATTGATGATTGTCACTGCAGTGAAAATAAACTATACGAGACCATGTAAAATTTAAAAAAAAAGCAAACGCTACTTTTTCTCCTAAATCTTCACCATTTTTGCTTCAATTTGTAAATTTGGTAGATTGAATTTAAAATTCTAATCAGCAGTTAAACTTATTTTATGAAAATGATTTGTACTAAAAAGGTAGAATTGTTATCGACTGAAACTGTTAGAACAGTTAAGTCCAGTAAACCTCCAAGCAAATGGAACTAGAAGTGTGGTGTGTGGACAAAAACTTTGAGGGGGCAGGTGTTGGGTTAGCTGCTACTCATGGTACTGCCCTGTCTTGTAATTCCTCCAGACCTCAGGTTCTTCATCTGTACATGTTCTCACTAAATTTAAGATCCTTTCCAGCTTTAAAATTCGGTTTCTGAGTCTAGCAACATTCAGTAGGAAATGATGTGTATGGTCTCAGAATTAAGTTTAGGGATAGAAAATTGTGAATAGTATATGATAAATCATGTGTGTGTGTATGCATATATATATATGTATATGTTATCTTAGGTATTGCCCATGAAAAACAGGCTTATTATTTTTTTTTAAACAACTTTATTTAGTTTTTCATACGGCCTTTGTTGCTCCAACACTTAGTTGTGTACATGGTGCTCGGGTTTGAACCGGGTCCTTGTGCTTGCCATGCAAGCACCAAAACCACTGAGCCACCGCTCCAGCCCAACAGGCTTATTCTTATGCCCATATTGTATGTTTATTTTCTTAATATGGAAGCTTGACTTAGAGTCGGAAGTTAAGAAGAAATTTCCCAATGTCTAAAGATGAATCCCAATCAAGTGGATAAGCTGGCACATTGCTGTTTATGAAATCTTCCCCTCGAATTTCCAAGGAAGTCATTAAGAATGGATTTCAGAACACTGATTATTTGCTGGGTGGGCATCAGCAATTATTCTTCCTGTTTTCTTCTTAGGTTTTCTCTCCCTTCCTAGCCTGGAAGATTTGCAGCAGCCTCAACAGAAAATGGGCCTCTCTTAGGTTTCAAAACCTCTCCCACCAAAGCTGAGGATTCCAAAGATGTTACACACCTGTACACACACATACACCCCACTCTGACATCAACCTCTACGCTCCAGATAAAGTTCTTGGGTCCCATGCTCTAGGGTTTTTGGCTTGAAGGTGTTTTTGTCTTTCCACATATTTTGTTGCATTGTAATAACTTGTTTATGTTTTGTCACCCAACTACACTGTAAGCTCCTAAGGATTTGAATTTTTCTCATCTTTGAATTTCTGGAGCCTGGCATATAGCAGGTGCCTAATAGTGCTTAAATAATGAATTTGAAGATATTCTAGTGCTATTAAGAGAACAAAAAAGAAGCTTCTAGAGATTGTGAGATATTTCCACATGACCTTGTGAAGATGTCTCTGAGAACCTCAGGACCCATAGCAGCTCCCTCTCTTCACCCCTGTGAGTTACAACCAAAACTTGTCACTGGTTGGTAAGGGGGCAACACTTCCAATCATTGTTGCATGAATTTTGGCCCCTATGTAGTGGAGGGATCTGAGTATTAGGCACTGCAGGTATTGGTGTCTTGTTGCTGGAACAAAAATCATCACAAATTTAGTGACTTAAAATAAGACAAACTTATTTTCTTATAGTTCTGGAGGCTAGGCATGGTGGTGCATGACTGTAATCCCACTGGCTCGGAAGAATGAGGGAGGAGAATTGCAAGTTCAAAGCCAGCCTCAGCAATTTAGCAAGGCCCTAAACAACTTAGCAAGACCCTATCTCAAAATAAAATTTAAAAGGGCTGGGGATGAGACTCAGTTGTTAAGCACCCTTGGGTTCAATTCCTGGTTAAAAAAAAAAAAAGAAAGCAAGAAGGAGAAGAAGAAAGGAGGAAGAGAAGGAGGAGGAGGGAGGGAGAAAGGAGGAAGAAAAAGAAAAGTCTCCTTAGGAAAGGGAGCACCCCAAAGCATATTCTTCCAAGAAACAATCTAGACGGATGTTCTATGACATGTAAAAATTTGAAAATCATTTTTCAAAACCTACCAAAAAATGATGAATATGGAGGGTTTTGTTTCAAACACCAGTTAATTATAAAGCCTCAGTCATTACATTAATTATTTGAGCCCCAGTCCCTGACCAGAGACATCACACTCAGTTCCTACAGTCACTTCCTGACAAGTGTAAGCACAAAAATGCTCTCCACGTCAAGATGCACCTTTCTACTCTCATGCCTCAACTCTGACACATCCTTCCTAACCATGCCTGGTCAAAAGATCGATGAGGAGGCAAGTCATGCACACTTCTATATCTAAATTTGAACTTAGAACTAGAAAATAAACACAGTGGGAGGTGTGTGCTGAAGTCTCATCTCTGTGACTCACCCTCTGATCTGGGGTCTTACACACCTCATCTCCAATTCTTTCTAATTTAGGAGACAGCTCACAATAAAAGAACTTAGCTGACTGTGTTACAGGAAGAGGTAATGAAGAGGTGGCAGTATAGAAATGCAGTAACTAGTGACATGTAGTTATAAGTGGTCTCAAACTGTATTTATGCATACCAGTTTCAATAGCTGGTATGAATACATACCAGTTTCAGTTTATTAATTCACAAACATAATTTATCCAGTTCAAACACCAGTTATTTATAAAGTCTCAGTCCCTATATTACTAGTAGATTTTTTTTTTCAGGGCTGAGGACCAAACTTGGGGCTTTGAGTGTGCTAGGCAAGCGCTCTGTCACTGAGCTAAATCCCCAACCCCTCCTTAGTCCATTTTAAAATTAGATTATTTGTCTTTTTTATTGAGTTGTAAGAGTTCTTTATGTATTTGGGATACATACAGTTCCCTTTTCAAATATATGATTTGCAAAAAAAATTCTCCCATTTTGTGGGCTTCTTATTTTCTTGATAGAGTCCTTTGAAGAACAAAAGTTTTGGGGCTGCAGAGGTGGCTCATCAGTAGTGTTTGCCTGCCATGTGTGAGGACCTGGGTTCAAACCCCAGTACCACACACACAACTAACTGTTGGAGAAATAAAAGCTGTATGAAAAAAATAAAATTGATTCTCTCTCTTTAAAGAACCAACAGAATGGGAAGAAAAATCTTTGCTACCTACGCCTCAGATAGGGCATTAATATCTAGGATACATAAAGAATTCAAAAAACTTAAAGCCTGGGCTAGAGCGGTGGCTCAGTGGTTTCAGCGCTTGCCTGGCAAGCACGAGGACCCGGGTTCAAACCCCAGCACCACGTACACAACTGAGTGTTGGAGCAACTAAAGCCATGTGAAAAAACTAAATAAAGTTGTTTCCCCTTTAAAAAAAAAAAACTTAAAGCCTAAAACAAATAACCCAATCAATAAATGGACAAAAGAACTAAGCAAACACGTTTCAAAAGAAGAAATGCAAATGGTCAACAAATATATGAAAAAATGTTCAACATGTCTAGCAATTAGATAAATGCAAATTAAAACTACAGTGAGATTTCATCTTACTCCAGTCAGAATGGCAATTATAAAGAATACAAACAACAGGGGCTGGAGAGGTGGCGCAGCGATTTCAGTACTTGCATGGCATTCACAAGAACACAGGTTCAAACTCCAGCACCACATACACAATGATGTCTCAGAGCAATGAAAGCCATATGAAAAACTAAGTAAAATTGATTCTCTCTCTCTCTCACTGTCCCTGTCTCTTAAAGAAAAAGAATGCGAACAACAAGAGTTTGTGAGGATGTGGGGAAAACTGTACATTTGTACATTGTGGGTGGGACTGCAAATTGGTACAACCACTCTGGAAAGCTGTATGGAGATTCCTTGAAAAGCTAGGATGGATCCACCATTTGACCCAGCTATCCCACACCTCAGAATATATCCAAAGGCTCTAAAATCAATATTCTACAGTGATGCAGCCACATCAATGTTTTTAGCAGCACAATTCACAATAGCTAAGCTACCAACCAAGGTGCCCTTCAACAGATGACTAGAAAAAGAAAATATGGTGTATATATGTTCAATGGAGTATTACTCAGCCATAAGGAAGAATGACATTATGGCATTCATTGGCAAATGGATGGAACTCGACACTACCATACTAAGTAAAATAAGCAAGTCTCAAAAAGCCAGAGGTCGGGCTGGAGTGGTGGCATGGCAGTTAGGGAGCTTGCCTGGGGCAAGGACATAGGTTCAAACCCCAGCAACACATACACAACTAAGTGTTGGAGCAACTAAAGTAAATAAAATGGATTCCCTCTCTCTCTGTGTCCCTCTCTCTTTAAAAAAGAAAAAGAAAAAAAAATCCAGAGGTCGAATGTTCTCTCTAACATGCAGAAGCTAACCCAAAATAAGGAAAAGATCAGAGGAACAAACAAAAGGAAAGAAAACGAAGGAAGGAGGGATGAGATAGGGAAACTTCGTGGAGTGAATCAGACTTAAATTTCCTGTGTTCATATATGAACATGCTATAGAGAATCACATCAATATGTTCATCAACAATTCATTTAATTAAAAAAACACTTAGTAAATAATAGAAGGATCATTAGAATACAGGGAAGAGAATGGGGGAGGGGAAATACTAGAAATGGAATTGAAATAAGTTATATTCCGTACTTTCATAATTATATCATTGATTATTCTATTGTCACGTGTATCTAGAAGGAACAGGGGATGGAAGGAAGATCGGGAAGGGGCAACACTGGGGACTGAATTGAAACTAGTTATATATACCACATGCTTTTATAATTATGCCATGATACATTCTATTGTCATGTATAACTGAAAAGGACAGGGGGAGTGAAGAAGGGAGAGGTTGGGGAAATAGAACTGAATTTGAAAAAGCTACACTCCGTGCTTTTATAATTATATTATGACTTATTCTAATGTCATGTATATCTAAAAAAGAAACGATAAAAAAGAACGAAAGTTGAAAATCTTGATGTTTAGTTTTCTATTTTGTTGCTTGTGCTTTTGATGTTATGTCTAAGAAACCACTGCTTAATCTAAGGTAACAAAGATTTACTACTATTTCATACTTAAGAGTTCTGTAGTTCTAGGCTGGAGCGGTGGCTCAGCAGTAGAGTGCTTGCCTGGCATCTGTGAGGACCTAAGTTCAAACCCCAGCACCACATATGCAAATAAGTATTGGAGAAACTAAAAACTAGAAGAAAAATAAATAAAATTGATTCTGCCTTTCTCTCTCACCCTCACTCTCTTTTTAAAAAAAGAGTTCTATAGATCTAGCTATTACATTTAAGTTTATGATTTTTTTTGAGGGGTGCTGAAGATTGAACCCAGGCCCTTGCACATGCTAAGTATGTGCTCTACCACTGCTACACCCCTAGTGCTTGTACAATCTATTGTTAATTTTTTTAATGTGTTGAGGCAGTGGTCCAACTTCATTTTTTTTTAAAGAGAGGGATGGTGAGAGAGAGAATCAATTTTATTTAGTCTTTCATGTGGCTTTTGTTGTTCTGACACTTCATTATGTATATGGTGCTGGGGTTTGAACCCGTGTCCTCGTGCATGCCAGTCAAGCGCCATAACCTCTGAACCATTACTCCAGCACCACAACTTCCCTCTTTTGCATGGTGAATATCCATTTGTTCCAGCACCACTTTTGCAAAGATTATTCTTTCCCTTGAATGTTTTTAAAAATGTCACCAGGTGTGGTGGCACACACCTTTAATTCAGTGACTTGGAAGGCTGAGGCAGAAGGATCACCAGTTCCAGGCCAGCTTCAATATCTTAGCAAGACAGTGTCTCAAAAACACAACAAAACATGCAAAAAAAAAAAAAAAAAGAGCTGGGATTGTAGCTCAGTGGTAAAGTTCCCCTGGGTTCAACCCCCAGTACCTGGCAAAGGGGGCAGGGATTCAATTTGGGAAGCTGAAGCAGGAGGATTGCAAATTCAAGGCTAGCCTGGGCAACTTAACAAGACTTTGTCTCAAAGTATAATAAATAAATAGCTGGGATGTAGCTCAGTGGTACAGCAACCCTAGGTTTAATCTCTAGTAACACACACATACAGAGAGAGAGAGAGAGAGAGCCACTATAGGTGTGGGAGCAAACACATTTTAAAATGCTATCAACTTTTAGACTCATGATTGCTTACTGATGAACTAACAAGGAATTTCTCCTGTGTTTTAGAACTAGATTACTGTTTCTGAACATTAATTTCTTTATATATTAAATGATTTTTTAAAAATTTATTGAGTTCCTACTATGTGCTGGAGCTATGCTAGACTTTGGATGCAAGATGGTAAACACACTGTCCCACCTTTGTGGAACTTTTGGTGTTAATAACAGACTAGGGAATGGATGGGGTATTTCTTCAGTTGAAGAGTCCTCAAAAAAAAAAAAAGGGCAACAATATGCAAAAAAAAAAGAAAGAAAGAAATGACTTGGCTCTTTTGGGAAAATAAAAGGTCCATAGAAATATTATGTGATGGACAAAGATGAGGATGAAGATAAGGTCATGGGGTAGTTAATGCAAGATCTTATAAACCGTGTCCTTATTATGCTTTGAATCTCCCTGGGGAGTTCCCCAGCCTAGTCAGCTGGGAGCCTCTCTTAAAATTTATTTTAAGAGAGCGACATCTGCCGACAGCTGCCCACAAGGGAACTATTATCTTGAGCTAATTTACACTTCAAATCCTGGGATGGATTTCCACCCTTTGTGATAAAAAGCAAGCTCAGGTAAATCAGTGTGGAGGAGAAAATGTGGTTTGAGAAGTCTTACAGTGCCCAGCAGGCAGTAAATTGTTAGGGCATGAATGTTTATTGTTTCAATCTACTTAATATACAGAACTATTTTTTGTTTGTTTTATTGGTACCAAGGATTGAATGCAGGGGTACTGAACCACTAAGCCATATCTCCAGCCCTATTTTTTAATCTATTTATTTATTTTTGAGACAGGATCTTACTAAGCTGCTTAGGGTGTGTGCCACTGTGCCCAACTAGAACTGTTTATTTCTTGTACTTAACAGTGCCTTGAAAAAATTACTAACACACCAAAGGGCAGTTTTTTTTTTTTGTTTGTTTTTTTGGTTCCAGGGATTGAATCTAGGGATGCTTAACCACTGAGCCTCATCCCCAGCCTGCTTTTTTTTGAAAGAGAGGGGGACAGAGAGAGAGAATCAATTTTATTTAGTTTTTCATGTGCCTTGTTGCTCAGGGACTTCATTGTGTACGTGGTGCTGGGGTTTGAACTCACATACTCGCTTATGCCAGGCAAGCACCATAACTGCTGAGCCACTGCTCCAGCCTCTTTGTTTTGTTTTTTTACAGCCTTCATGGAAAACAGTATGGAGGTTTTTCAAGGAATTAAAAATATAACAATAATATGAGTCTGTCATATCATTTCTGGGTATATATCCAAAGGAAATGAAATCAGTATGTTGAAGAGATAGATGCACTCTCATGTTCATCACAGTATCATTCAAAATAGCCAAGATACAGAATCAATGTGTACAAAGAAACTGTGAGATAGATACATAGGTAAATTATTCAGCCCTATAAAAGAAGAAAATTTTGTAATTTGCAATAAATGATGAACCCAAAGGATATTGTTAGGTGAAATAGATTAGGCAGAGAAAAACAAGTACCTCATGAATTCACACATATATGGAATCTAAAAAAATTGAACTCATGGAAGAAGAGAGCAGAATGGTGGTTACCAGAGCCTTAGGAGCTGGGGGGGGACATTTTCCTCGTATCAGTTAGATAGGAGGACAATGTCTAAATATATAAAGTTGTTTCTCTCCTCTCTCTCACTTTTCTTTTTCTTACAGAGAATCAATTTTATCTATTCTTTCATCTGGCCTTTGTTTCTCCAACATGTGTATGTGGTGCTGGGGTTTGAACCCAGCTAGGATGCGAATGAATACCAGGCAAGCTTGTGAATACCAGGCAAGCTCTCCAAACAACTGCTGAGCTACAGCTCCAACCCTCTCTTTCTAAAAAAAAAAAAAGTTTAAAAAGATTCTGCCTTTTGAGTTTCTACCTTCAAACTAACATGCATAGTTAGAGATGAAGCTTCTTCTAAATTTTTGGGAGGAGTGGCAGATGTTTTTAACCATACTTGGAAAGAATTCAAGTTGAGCCTTTGATCTGCTAGAATTCCTAACACATGTGAACTTAACACGCTTTCTCTCATTCTTCCAGATGTAGCCAAATTATTCATAGTCCAAATACTCATAACTTGCAGTTACAGATCTTTTGCCTTCTAATATATAGGATGGATTTCCACATACTCTTTTGATTTTTGGTATGTCCCTTCCCACCAAGAAATGATCAAGAAAAAGGTCTTAGGCTGGGGGACCTTTTATCTTTTTCCTAAGAAACAACATTGTTATGCCACCCAGTTAAACAAATACAATACTTTGCAGACTCTCACCTAGACCTTACAGAGAAAAAAGCTGAATGGTGAACGAAATTAGGGAAATACACTATTTTTTAATTCCTTAATGTATTTTTTCTCTTGATATTTACTATTTGACCGTAAGTTGTTTTTAGTAGTGTTTTGTTTAGTTTTCAAGTGTTTAGGGTTTTTTGCTATTATGTTTCCATTATTGATTTCTAGTTTGACTTTGTTGATGGGCTGGGGATGTAGCTCAGTGGTAGAGTGCTTGCCTAGGAAGATTGTTGTGATGATAGATCATACTCTGTTCAAATCTTTTCAATTTGTTGAGGTTTGCTTTGTGACTCAGCATTTGTTCTACTTTGGTTTATGTTCAGTGGGTACTTAGAAAAGAATGTGTATTCTATTGTTGGGTAGAGTGTTCTAACTTTCCTATAAATCCTATTGGTTGATGGTGTTGTTTGGTTCTTCTACACCCTTCACTATTTTCTGCGTAGCTATTCTATTAATTGTTATGAGAGGGACATTGAGGTCTCTACTTAAAATTGTAGACTTGTCTATTTTTCTTTTCTGTTCTACCAGATTTTGCTTCAGGTATTGCAACCTCAGCATGTATGCTTATATAGGATTGCCATTCTTGGTGGGTTAATCTTTTTATCATCTATCTATTTCTGTCTTTGGAAATTTCCTTTGCTTTAAGTCTACTTTATCTGATATTAATAAAACAACTCCAGGGCTGGAGTGGTGTGGCTCAGCGGTTAAGGTGCTTGCCTGGCATGCGGGAGTATTTGAGTTCAAACCCCTGCACTACATTTACAATTAAGTGTCAGAGAAAGGAAGGCCATATGAAAAAAATAAAATTGTCTTTTTCTCTCTCAAAAAATTCCATTTTGGGGCTGGGGCAGTGGCTCGGCAGTTATAGCGCTTGCCCTGCATGCACAAGTACGAGGGTTCAAACCCCAGCACCCACGTACACAGCTAAGTGTCTGAGCAGCGAAGGCCTTGTGAAAAACTCAATAAAAATTGATTCTTTCTCTCTCTGTCCTTCTCTCTAAAAAAAAAAAAAAAAAAAATTAAAAAAAATTCCATTTTATCTATAGTTTTTTAGTTTATATCTTTGTATAGCTTTTTTTAGTTGTTGCCCTAGATATTATATTATGTAGTTTATAGCAGTCTGCTAGTGTTATTATATTACTCATCAATAAAGTAGGAGGTAATTATGTTAGCCAACATATCCCAAGGAAATTATAATTTTCTACAAACCTAAATGCCATTAGATAACTGGTTAAATAAATCCATGACAGGGATATCTAAGACAAGTGTTCCAAACAAGGTCAATCTAGATGCAATGGAGTACTGGACAGTGCATAAAAGAACATGGGTACCCATAACATGTTACACTAAAAAAAAGTGGCTTAAAATATGATTCACATACCATAGTTCCATTTTGCAAAGGAAAGCAATCTGGAAAATTATATAACAGGTCTCTTCTTTCCTTCCTCTCCTTTTTTCTTCTGGGGATTGAACCCAGGGTGCTTTACCCCTGAGCCACCTTCTTAGCCCTTTTTATTTTATTTTTTTAGTACTAGGGATTGAACCCAGGGGTGCCTAACCACTGAGTTGTTTTTATATTTTATTTGGAGATGGTGTCTCTCTCACAAGTTGCTTAGGTCTTTGCTTAGTTGCTGAGGCTGTCCTTGAACTCACAATCCTCCTGTCTTGGCCTCCTGAGCTGCTGGGATTACAGGTGTTTGCCACTGTACCCGGCTCCCTTTTTATTTTTTTATTTAGAGACAAGGTCTTGTTAAGTTGCTCAAGCTGGTCTTGAACTTGCCTCAGCCTCCTGAATTACTGTGATTACAGGAGCGTGCCACTGCACCTGGAACAAACTTTTCATTTTACTGGGGAGAAAAGTAATGTATCTCCAATAAGACCAAAGGCTTAAATCACAACCTTAAATTTTACAAAGATTTGCTCATACATATTTCAAACACATTTCCTCAACTTTTTTTGATAGAAAGGGTTGTTGACTCCTGAGAATACAATAATGAATAAAGATTAAATCATTGTTCATTCATATGTATACCAGTAAACTACTTATATATCCTGAAGTTCCTGTCATTTTTTTTCTAATCAGGAGGCTTATTTCGCCATTACAAGATCTCTTGGAGGGCTAGTACAAAGGGCCAATGTGGAATATAGCTTAAGCATAATTTTCCTTCATGCTATTATTAGTGAAACTAAGGCTAGCACTATCAAAATTTTAAAATCAAACAATGTATTCATAAGTGTGCAAATGATCATAATCCTTTCTTTTGCTTAAGGCAAAAAATTTTAATGTTCTGACAAATGAATGAGAACAGGTTATAGTGGAAGAACTTATAGCACATGCTTACATTTTGTCTTCTACCGTGTTCCTGCATACGCTTAACTATTAATAAGTACTCTTAGCCAAATATTCATAAGAAACCAAATTAAAAGCTTGGAAGACAGTGTTTTTTTTAGTACTTGTGCACCTTTCAGTATATATGATGACAACACGTAGGCACAAAATATGAAGACATATTTGGGTACTTAGGGGTTACTGATAAAAAGGGAAGAGGTAGTGGGTGTTTTAGCATGCCTAGAGATCTGGGTTCAACCCCCAGCAAACTAACCACCCCCTCAAAAGGAAAATAATAATCACCACCACAAGAAAGCATGACTATATACTATTCATTTATTTACAACAAATATCTTTCCAAAAAGTGCATTAGACTATTATCTGATATGAATGTACCTGAACATACACATTGTTCTCCTTTCTGCTTATCCTTTTATGGTCTTCACAAAAATAAATGTGCATATTGCTTATCTTCCTGGAGGTACCCTAGTATATTCTGTGATTTCGGGCAAGTATTAAAAAAACAAAAATCCTTCCAAGACTTAACCTCATCTGAAAAATGCAAATACCAGAAATCTTATAGAACTGCTTTATTTAACACAAAAAGCATTTCACATAGTTTCTAGACATAAAGACTATAAACTCTTAAATTAAAGGGCTACATAATCAGATATATTAAATTCTCTCCCATCTGGCACTCTTTTGCAATTACAAATCAAGCATTTTCAGAAATATAATTTATTTGGGCTTAGAGACTAAAATAAGAGGTACTCAGCTGATTTAAATGTCTCTGTCACTTTGCCACCATATTGGATTTCAGTTTTCTCAATCATGTTTTTATTCCACCCATTCCATTATGTAGTCCTTTGTCCTTGAAGAAAACATGAAAGCAAAGGTACTACTATAGGTCTTTTGTCTGTTAATTTGGTTGGTGTTTGATTTTTTTGATTACTCTGGATATGTATGGGAATAAATGGTAATTTTAAATACAGAACAATTTGACCCTGGATGTAGTGGCATATGCCTGTACACTCAGCAAATTGGGAGGCTAAGGCAGGAGGATCACAAGTTCAAAGCCAGCCTCAGCAATGTAGTGAGGCCCTAAGCAACATAGCAAGATCCTGTCTCAAAATAAAAAATAAATAAATAAATAAAAAAAGGCAGGGATGTGGCTCAGTGCTTAAGTGCCCCTGAGTTCACTCCCCAGTACCAAAAGATAAATGAACAAACAATTTGGTTGGGAAGATTAGTTTAACTCAGTCTGAGCAAGGCAACATATAAGTTGCAAGTTTTAGGACCAACTTTCAAACTGAATAATTCTGTAATTAGTTGGTCAGAAATAGTTCCTTCTTAAGAGTTTATTCTCTAGAAGAGGAGCAAATAATTTACTTTACATTAAATTTTTTCAGAATTGTCTCCTTGATATTTAAATGTTATTAAGTTTATTACATTTTCTAAGAAATTTAGTTAAGGGCATGTGAAAAGATTACAAATTTCTCAGAAGTCACAGATGAAAAAGAAATGAAACTAAGAGAGGTAACTTACCAAATATACTAAACTAATAAAAAGAATATATTATCCTTAGGCTTTTTTAAATTTTTAAAAATTTTTTAGAGAGGACAGTGAGAGAGAGAGAGACAGAGAGAATCAAAATTTTTTAATTGAGTTTTTCCCGTGGCTTTCATTGCTCTGACACTTAGCTGTAGATGTGGGTCCTGGGGTTTGAACTCGTGTACTTGCTCATGCCGGGCAAGTGCTGTAACTGCCGAGCCACTGCTTCAGCCCCGTCATTAGGCTTTTAGATGAGAAAACAGAGGGAAGATTATCCTGCCCAGCAAAGAGCTCCAGACACTTGACTTCTCCATACTAAAACGGGAAAGATCCTGTATTTTTTAAACCACACACACATACACAAACCCTTAAAATTTCCAGAGTGCTTCTTAATCAGGTGGGTACCTTCCAAATTTTCCTCCTTTTATAAGAACACGTGCATGAATGTTACTGTTATTGGCGAAAGGTATCTTACTCCTCAAGGGTTTGCACAAAAAAGATGCAAATTACTGCTATAGAGATGCCAGTACAATAAAATGTTGGTTCCTAAGTTCTGTATATATTATGCAGAAGTCTAATTTCGATTTGTAAAAATTCCAGAAATTGAGAATATTTGAAAAAAAAAGTATCATTTTATTTGTACACTTTAAAAAAGTTGTACATAGAAACTTATAATACAGTTCTATAAAACTGAAAGAACTGTCAGGGAAAAGGGAGGATGATACCTTTTTTGATTGATCATTAAGGAAGTTAGAGAAATACAACAAAACACAGTAAAATGTTTTAAAAAATTAAAGAACATTTTCCAAGTATAAATTTTATAAATACAAAACAAATTCACAAATTACTTTGAATGCTAAATAAATATCTAGTTAATAAACTCAGACTTAATACCTCCAGCCAGCACTGGTACAGTACTTCAAGGATATAAAATTGGATTCATTCATGTGTAGTGTTGAAAGAATGTGCTCATTAAACAATTCTTAAGACGAATATACATCTTTCTAAATTGTGCTATGGCAAAAGACTCATCTGTGTAGACAAATCTCCCTTAATACCACAACTTTTAAAAAAATCAATGACAAAATAAATCACAGGTGAAAAAATATTTTCCAAGATATCTGAACACATGAATGATCCCAAAATGTACAAAAACTTCTGTAAACCAGTACTGTGTCCAATACATCAATCAAACTTATTAGATACTGAATAAAACTGTAGCAAAGGAAATCTTTCCTACATTCTCCTGAGTGCTTAATATTAAAATTGAGATTATAGTGCAGACCACACTTCAAGGTGGTCAATCAGTTGTTATTGCTTTATACATATGTCTGCTTTAGAGCATGATTTAATGTTCCATTTTCATGAACAATTTGTTTTTCCTCAAATACCTCCTTTGGAAGGACAAAATTAAATTCGCGACTTTTTTGCAGTTGGTGGTGTATTAAGTTGGTCCACATTATTTTGTGTGACATGGAGTCCAAGCTTTTGAGCCTGAATATGAAAAAATGCTTGAAGCCTAGTTCCAGCTTTTGCTTCACTTGTGTTGCGAGGGTTGTACTCAAAGCAGTTTGAAAACATTAACTCAATATCATCAATAAACTCAGCTAGAGAGAGAAAAAAGAAAGAGATTAGAACAAAAGTACATAAATGGCAAATTCAATTTTTGTTATGCTTGGAAATTCCATAGAAAATGGAAGAGCACTTTTTTTTTTTTAAATATTATGAAACAAGGTGAACAAACCTGGGCTTAAAATTGCTTGACTAATAAGTACTTAAAAACTCTTTTATTGAAACTATGCAATTATGTAATTACACATTATGAATTCATAAAAAGCCTCTATAAAATATTTTTAATTCATTCAACCCTAATCCATCTTTTACCTCCATTTGCACTGATAAGAATTTTAGGGATCTCTTGAGAGACCATCTGTACAACTACATAAACATACATAATTTAAAACAAAACAGTATCAGCCTCTACCTCTTAAAAACAATTATCAAAGGAAAACAAATTACTTACATGCTAATTTATATTCACATTTGTTCACTTTTTCACGAATTATATTTAAGGCAATTGGCTTTTTAATGATGTCATAGTAGTCTGGGACCTATAAAATAATTACAATATTACTCCATAGAAACAATTTATTTACTTATTTATTTTTAAAGAGAGAGGGAAAGTGAGAGAAAGAATGAATCAATTTTATTTAGTTTTTCATTGCTCTAGAAACAATTTATTGAAAAATACGTGGTTAAATACATAAAGGTCTTGCACTTAAAAAGCAACTATTAATCTCTGAATACTATTATACTTTTAGTCTATGATGTAGAAGCCTGTTAACAAATTATTCTTTTTTTTTAAAGAGAGAGAGAGAGAGAGGGAGAGAAAGAATCAGTTTTATTTATTTTTTCATCTGGACTTTGTTTCTCAGATATTTAGTTGTGTGTGTGGTGCTGGGGTTGGAATCTGGGTTCTTGCGCATGCCAGGCAAGCACTGTAACCACAGAGCCACCACCAGCCCTGATTTAATTTTTTAAAGAGAATCAATTTTATTTATTTTTTTTATCTGGTTTTTGTTTTTCTGACACGTAGTTGCATATATGGTGCTGGGGTTCAAACCTGGTCCTTGTATATGCCAGGCAAGTGTTCTACCACTGAACCACCTTTTCAGCCCAAGATTTAATTTTTATTAGATGTTATTCAATATTGATTAATCCTTAAAATTTTTTGCTCCAGAAATCTCAATATAGAATTCTGATGTCACTTTCATTCAGAAACCACTATACAATGACAAGTGAGGCCCTTTATAACATATTTTTCTCAGTCTCTATTCAAATTATCCAACATTACCAATATTCTCATTTCTGGATGTTTAACTTATACCCCTCTTTCCCCAAAATATCTTTACTGTATTTCTCACTATTAAAATTCTGTTTCTTCAGTGAGCAGTCCTAGTAGTTATTTTTTTCCATAAAAAGTTTTGAAAGCGTTTATCTTTTTCATCAATGTCTATCAAATTGCAGTCTCTGGACCCCAGAAATGCAAATGGTTGCGAATCAACCTAGCCCTAGTTTTGACTAACTAAAAAGCAACTTACTCTGGGGTGGGGCTCACTCTACCACTGAGTTACAACCCCAGACCTCTTGCTCTTTTTTTTTTTTTGGCCGGGGGAGGGGAGTACCTGGGATGGAACTCAAGGACACTTTACCACTGGTCACGTTCCCCAGGCTGGTTTAACTTTTTATTTGAGGCAGGGTCTTGCTAAGTTGCTTAGGGCCTTCTGAAGTTGTTCAGGCTGTCTTTGAACTTGCAATCCTCCTGCCTCATCCTCCCAAGTTGCTGGGACTATAGGCGTGTGCCACCGTGCCTAACCATCCCTAGTCTTTTTTTATTTTGAGAAATGGTCTAACTAAATTGCTGAGGCAGACTTCAAACTTGCAATCCTCTTGCCTCAACTTTCCAAGTAGTTAGGATTATAGGGGTGTGCTAACCACACACCTGGTGTTTTTCTTTCTTTCTTGTTGTTCTGACAACTTCAAAGATGTCATGAGGACTAAATCAGATAACATACATGAACATATTTTATAAATTCTAATTATATCATTACCTGAATTTTAGAAACAAGTTTCAAAAAAGGCCAGCTGTCATCATGCCGTACCAATTCCACAACAAGCTGTTCAAAGGCCGACAACTCATGAACTCCTCCCTGTCGGCCAGAACTCCTTCGATTCAGTGGCATAGGTGATGACTCTGAGTAAATTATTAAAACATTTTAGATCATACCAAAGCAAGATACTGGTCACACAAGTTAAACTGAACATAAAAGTACAAACCAAATTCAAAAAGAAAACAGTCTATACATTAAGATATTATAACATTTTTTGAAACACATGAAATCTGTACCAAATGTTTATTTTCTTTTTGATTTTAAAAATTTCCAAACAAATTAAACTTTCATGAGAATAGAGTAATGCAAAAAAAATCTATAGAACACAAAGTTTATGGGCTATTTTTACTCCATTTTATTAAAAATATTTTTCAACTATAATAAAATGAAACTAAACAATTCTCCAGTATTTCCTAAGACATATCCTTAAGTAAGTAAAGGCTTCAGATCAGGAAACCAAACCTTCGTAAACAAGCTTGCATTAAAAAAAAAATTTTTTTCAGCAAAAGTAAAAGGTTATTCATTTTATAAATCAATACAAAATTTTTTTCTTCTGTGGAGTTTTTTGAACAAAAATATTCAAGTGCTGCTGGGCATGGTGGGCACATCTATAATCCCAGTGAACCCAGAGCCTGAGGAAGATCTGCAAGTTTAAGGCAGCCTCAACAAATTAGTGAGACTTGTATCAAAGAATAAAAAAAGGGCTGGGAATGTGGTTCAGTGGTAAAGGGCCCCTGAGTTCAATTCCTAGTACCAAAAATACATACATACATACATACACAAATATATATAAAAAGGACTGGGGATGTGGTGCAGTGTTTTAAGTGCCTCTGGGTTCAATCCCCGGCACTAAGAAAAAAAAAAAAAGAAAATGGAAAAGAATAGTGTTTTTATTTAACTGCATTTATTTTAAATACCAAAAATTTATTAATTTTAACATAAAAACAGATAAAACTGAAGAGATAAAGAGGGCTGGGGGTTTAACTCACTGGTAGAGCATGTGCTTAGCATATGAGCAGGCCCTGGGTTCAATATTCAGCAACAACAAAAGAATGAATCCACAGATTATAATATGGGTAAATATTATTATTTAAACAAAAATCATAATTAAAAAGACAGCTGGTGACCACGCCCTAAAAAATTACTGCCTTCAACCTTGTCCTCACCACAAATCCAGTATTTCAAATGGGAAACTTAACAAATAACCTAACGTAGCTTATGTAGGCGATGAGGTGTGTGTTCGGAGGGAGGTGAAAGTAGGAGAGAATGAAATGTAAAAGAATGTTCAAACACTGGCCCTCTATTAACAACTAAACAACGTTTACAAATTTATTACATTATCCTACTATACTAATGCAAACCTCCAAATAGCTGCCCCTCAATGAATTTTGTGTTTTAGGTCAGACTGATTCCTTATAAGTTTGTGTATCTTAGTGATACCCTTTAAAAAAATGATCCAAAGTATTTCAACATTTGAAATTTCCAAACTGTTCCAATTCCTATATAAGGAAGAATATAAATTAGCCTTCATACCTATAGATTGTCTTTTTCTACCTCTTCTCTTGGATTCACTGTCTTGGAGAGAAAGTCTTGAAGCTAAAGATCTTGACTGTTCACTTGACTTTGTGCTGATAACTCTGAAGTTAGGGAAGTTGGGACTATTATCTGGTGTATTATTAGCACTCTTCCTGCCTCTGCGTTTTCTACGAGGACTAAGTAGTTCCACAAATACATCTGCTTGCAGTGTGCCATGGCTATGACGAGTAGAACGACTGGTGATTCTTAAAGACTTAGTTTCTGTAGGAGGAGCAGATTTTATCTTTCTTAGGTTTCTACCAGTAGTTTTAGAAGAAAGGGTTGTTTTGGGTGTACTCTGCTGACTCCTTGAAGGGTATCTTCCAGGATCTTGTCGTTGTCCACGATTTGAGAGAGAAGAGCTAAGTCTCCCTCTTGTTTTAATTGGCAATCTAACTTGTGGTCTTCCTCGTTTTGGTGGGCTATAAATAGTTAGAAAACATATTATTTTACAGAGCAATGATGAACATATGATTACACTCAATTGAGCCAATAAGTACACATAAATTCCTTCTCTGTATAATTGACTTATCCTATACTCAATTCTTTGAATTTAGAGCCCATAAGTTTTCATGGGCATCTAAAATGTGCTTTCATGATTTCTTGAAATGCAAAGAGAACATTTAATATTTTGACTCATTTTGCCATGTGTGAGTCTTTTGGTTACCATTGGTATATATCCTTCAGCCACTGGCTGAAAAAAACCTGTTGTTCCTGGATACCAAATCAAAATCTCTTTGCTACTTTCTGATTTTGACTGTAAAATACAAAACTAGATTTAATATTTTAATTGCCTTTAATTAAAAGGATGAATAGTCAGGGATGTGGCTCAGTGAGAGCATTTAATCTAGAATATTTACAAGAATTTTTCAAATTCTTTATCATCTTTATGCTTAACATAGTACTGCTATCCCAAGCTATAGCAGAGATGGCATCTGCTTGCTAGTACTCATAAAAGCAACACTTGTTTAAAGGGACACTGTCCCTGGGCTGCCACAGCAGAAATATCCAGGCCCCATATGCATTCATTAAGGCCTGGGTGACAGAGCTTGCAAGGTTGCAGGATACTTGGACATATGGTAGTACAGAAGTTTTTTCTGGGAGGTGATGTGGCAGGGGACAAAAATAATGTGTACTTTCTGCCACATATTACTCTTTATTTGTGGACTGCCAAGCTCAGCAACACCCCATTGGGAATATTTTGATGTTTATAATATATAAAAAAAAGCAAGGGTAAGGGTTGGAGTTTTGGTTCTGTGGCTATGGAGATTGCCGGGCATGCACAAGGACATGGGTCTGTACTCCAGTACCATGTACACAACAAAGTGTCTGAGCAAGGAAAGCCAAATGAAAAACTAAATAAAATTAATTCTCTCTCACTGTCCCTCTCTTAAAAAAAAAAAAAAAGTAAGTATAATTTCAGGCTACTATGTTGTCTGTCTTTCTTAGTTAAGCCAACTATTCTGTGTGTGTATTTGAATAGTCAAGAGTTTATCTAATTGAGACTAGCAGTCTCAATTAATTGTACATTAGGACTTACCTGAGTTCTTCTTCTTCTTGAGAGTCATCTTCATCTTGTTCTATCTCATATTCTTCCTCCTCACTTTGACCCTCTTCATCATCATCATCAAGTTCATCATCCTCACCTTCCATACTTTCTTCCATTTCTTCATCACTCTCCAAGGATGGTCTCTGTCTAGAGGAGAGTCTTCTAGAACGTTGCTTTGGTCTACATTCTGGACAAAACCAATCTCCTTCGGGTACAGTCTGAATGAATCATATAAATAATCATTACTATCTATTGCTCAAAATCTTAGTGTCTGAATTCTAATCTGAGAAGCAGAAAATGACAATACCTTGAGTTTTGGTCGAACACAGTAGGTGTGATGACCCCGATCACAGCCATCACAAAGTACCATGTTTTCTGCATCACCCTTCTTTCGGCATATCTTGCAACGAGCATTCAGTATAGATTTAGACCATATCACGCTACGATCCAAGGTGGATAAATGAAGAAAGACTTGAGATAGACTAGCAGAGGAAAGGAGAGATTCTCTCCAACGGTCCAGGACTGTTTTATAAGAACGTCCACTGTCACTGGCATCTTAAATGAAAGGGCAAAGTGGTTAAAAATTTTAGGCAAACCCAGACATCTCCTAGAACTGTTTTCATGGAAGTTTACATAGCTTAAACTTTACATTTCTTCTTTTATAATACTTAACAAAAGACCATGCTTGATATTAAAAATATAATCATGTTAAAGAAAATATCTGCTGAAGCTGGGTGTAGCAGCACATGCTTGCAATCCAAGCAACTAGGGAAGTTAAGGCAGGAGGATCCCAAGTTCAAGGCCAGCCTCAGCAACTCAGACTTTCTCAAAATAAAAAATAAAAAGGACTGGAGATGTAGCTCAGTGGTAAAGTGACCCTGGGTTCAATTTGAACCAGTACCAAATTGAAAAAAGGAAAAAGAAAAAAGGAAATATTTGTCGAGCTGCATCTTGTTTCTGACATAAGGAATTACTTAAATCCATAAATCAAATGCTTGAATATTTCAGTAGTTAAAAGACAAAAATAATTTAGGCAATGTGTTCTCAATCTTGTCTTTGTATGAAATCTTGATCTAATTTAGAACACAGGCTAAATAAAAGTATAAGTAAGTTACTAATTCATTTGAATCAAGTATGTTATTTCCTTAATTTCAGATAAAAGTTGGACTTCTCTTTAACTTAAATATCAGGCATACATGATGCTTCTTTTGGATTGATGATGATGTTCCGAAATTAGATAGTAGTATTGGCTATGTAATAGTGAATATACTAAAACCACCATATTATGTACTTTAAAAGGATAAATTTTATCTCAGTAACACTATTACTAAATCTATCAATTATATATAAATACCAACTATATTATCTTCAATCTCTAAAGATATATTTTAAAATGGAGGCAATAAAAACAATGTTAATATTCCTCCCCAAAAAGAATTTTCAGCACCAATATTTATATAGAAACATTTGAAACCTTCTGTCAGTAACATCACCATTCCTTTGTCTTCTAGGCTAAAAAAAAAAAAAATTAAGACTATAGGCTATCATTGATTTCCATCTCTATTTTAATACTGCTAACACCTTAGGTTTCCTAAAACATTATTCTTAATTATGAAGGCCTACTACAGCATGTCAAAATTCTGCAAGGTATATAAAGACTCCATATATAGACTTGTCCTATAATATATGTTATACTATTATCCTCAAATAAAGTCCCTTGGGCAGGAGCATAATGCTTAAAAGAATGCAGGCTTTGGAGTCAGTCTACTTTGAGGTGAGTACTAGGTTTCTTATGTGAATGTGGGCAAGTTACTCAACCCTTTAACAATTCCTTAATAGAATATGCAGATAATATCAACCTCTGAGTGTTGTCGGATGCATTAAATGAGGTAACACAGAAGATATGTAAAGGGCCTACCAGAGTAAATGCTACTATTGCTAACATTCCTGCATAATACTGTTCCCTGTATATGCACCATTTTTAAAGCTGTGAAGCAAGTTTATTCTAAAGTCCTATTTTCAAGGAACTTTTAGTACAACTGGGAAGTTGAAGAGAAGCATGGTAAGTTAAAACCATAAGGCAACAGACTTGCTAGAAGGACAATGAATTCTTATTTGACTATTGTGTGGAGAAGAACAAGAAACCTAGGGCCCATCCAAGGCAGTAAAATCCTCTTTAAAAAGCTAGGACTCTAAAAAAGCTATCCATCCCCCTTTTCAAGACTCAGGGCATAAGAGTACCACACAAGAAGTAAGTGGCAGGGGGTTGCAAGGAAATATATTCACTTGGGTCTTGGTTTTGGGTAGAAAGAGGCAATAAATCAAATCTGAAATTCTGTGACTGTAATCAAAGCCTTGTACATACAGGTTTAAAACCTGAAAAAAAAAGTTTAAGATTTTTAAGTGGTCTGGATTATAGTTATAAAGTAGTCAGGCGAATTTCAGAAGTAAGTACAGATCCTTCACAAATTCTCTCTGAAAAAAATTTCCATACATCAAATTTTGAGGAATGAGAGCTAAGAATCAAAACCCACAAGGGATGGTGATAAGGTGGTGCACAACTGTAAACAAAGCCACTTGGAAGGCTGATGAGGGTGGATTGCAAGTTCGAAGCCAGCCTGTGCAACTTAGTAAGACCCTGTATCAAAACAAAACAAAAAGAGCTAGGATGCATCTCAGAGGTAGAGTGCTTTGCTAGCTTGTACCCTGGGTTTGATCTCCTGTATGATAACAAAAAACAAATCAGATTGAACTTCTTTTTCAGTAATTGAGACTGTCTTCCTATGTCCTTTTGTTTTAGGTGTGTTTATGTGTGTGGGTTATGGTGGATTGAACCCAAGCTATGCAAGTGCTCTAACATTAAGCTACATCCAATCCCTAGGTGTACCTTTTGTAAACAGTATATAAAAAGAGTTGAATTTTATATTTTAATTTAGTCTCTACCTTTAATTTTTTCTCTAATTTCTTTAATTTTTAATCTGTCTTTACTATTAGAGAGTATAATACATTTAAATGCATGATTTATTTCTACCTTCTCATTTTGTGCTTTCTACTTATCCTAATTTTTGTTACAAGATTTCATGAAAAGCTCTAAGTGGGACCTCAAAGAAAGGAGACAGCAAGAATTGCCAGTTTAGAGACCATAATGAAGTCTTTCTGGATAAATAAGAAAGAATTCTTATTGGTAATGGCAAGAAACAAGGTTGTAGAGGTCAATGTAGAAGAGTGGAAGAAAGGACAAGTTATAAAAAAAACTTTTGTGACCTTGGAAGTCAGTGTGAATGCCTTTTAACTCAAGGGTTACAAAACACAGATTTTTTTTCTCTTTTCCAGTACTGGGGGTTGAACTCAGACCCTTATGCATGCTAGGCAAGTAGTCCTACCAGGGAGCTACATCCCTAGCCCAACACTATTTTTTTTTTTTAAAGACAGAATCAATTTTGTTTATTTTTCTATCTGGCCTTCATTTCTCCAACATTTAGTTGTGTACGCGGTGCTAGGGTTTGAACCTAGGTCCTTGAGCATGCCAGACAAGCACTCCAACCACTGAGCCACTCACTATTCCAGACCCCACTATTGAGTTGTGATCAAACTACATATTAAGAAAATTAAACCACTGGTAGCTTAAGGCCCTGTTCCTACTCCACTGACTCCTACATGTTTATTAGAGTCCATGATAGATATGCACATTTTTTCATTTTTTTTTAAAGGGAGAGAAGGACAGAGAGAGAGAGAGAGAGAGAATCAATTTTATTCAGTTTTTCATGTGACTTTCATTGCTCTGACACTTCATTGTGTATGCGGTTCTGGAGTTCAAACCGGCATCCTTGCACATGCAAGGCAAGTGCCGTAACCTCTAAGCTATCCCTCCAGCCCCACATTTTTCAATTTTTACACGGTACTTAAAAACAAAATAAATGCTGAAGCTTAAAAGGGAAAATTCCTACCGTGATTAATTTGCTATGCTGAAATATTATCAGGAAAATTTCAATATTCATTTTATCTTAAACTTTCATAAAGTAAAACCTTCTTTTCTCTGCCCTGGATCAAAGATATTTCAGGTTATCTTATTTCAAATGCATAGACTATTTCTATCTCCTGATGCACCATTCAAAACAGACCTTTCAAAGGCCTTATATAAAGAGCTGCAAACATCAGTTATTCTGTTAACTTTTTTATGGAGCAGCAACAGAAGACAACATCATTCTATAAATGATCAATATATGACTTTAACTTTTACCACCAAAGTAAGGTAAGTTGGAATTCTTCTCATTTCACTTATTTCTTAAGATCTCAAATTAAAACGGGTTCTTTATATCTCTCAGGATGAAATGAAAGTTCTTAAACTGCTGACCAAGCATAACCCAGCATAAGGAATACTGTGGTTCTCACAAAACATTCTAGATACAGGTTGCAACAATTCCAGTGTCAACTTTTTTCTTTGTCCAGATATTTACTAAGATATACATTAAACAACTAATTTGATAACTTGGGATCCTCCGGCCTCAGCCTCTTGAGCCCCTGGTATTATAAGCATGTGCCACCATGCCCAGCTTAATTATAATTTTAGTTGAGGTAACTGATTATTCGTATATGGCTGTGAGAAATAAAACAGAGATTCTCTGTATACATAATTGGATTGAGACAAAAAAAAAAAAAACCTACGAAATATAAACTTATATTTTTATGAGCTGTGATCATAAATGTTTTATTTCTCATGACTACTGTTTTCAATGTGATAATTTAAGTTATTAAATTAATAACAATTTAAGCTCATGGTAGAATCAATTTATAAAACATATGAATAGGTTTACAATAATGAGATACTGGTCACAAACTCTTCAATTTAAAAAGAGATATTTTATGACCACATTCTTAATCCAAAATTGCTCTGATAGAATTATCTATTTATGAAAACTTTGTTTTTAATACTCTAACAAGATAACAGTAAACAACTGATTATTATAAAATTCTAGTTTTTTCAAATTTCTCTTTTAATATAAGACCAAAAAGAAATGGTTTTAAAAAATTATTTCTTCTAGGATCCCACTAAGAAATAAACTATCTTGGGCTAGGTGTGTGGCTCAGTAGTACAGTACTTGCCTAGCATACATGAGGTCCTTGGGTTCAAACCCTAGCACCAGAAAATAAAGTAAAATTTAAAAAAATTATATATATATATATATGTACATATATATATATATATATATATGCACGCATGCGTGTGTGTGTATATATATATATATATAATTTTTTTTTTTTTTTTTAAGAAAGAGGGACAGTGAGAGACAGAGAGAGAGAGAAGCAATTTTTATTTAGTTTTTCATGTGACTTTTGTTGCTCTGGCACTTAGTTGAGTACTGGGGTTTGAACCTGTGTACTTGCGCATGTAAGGCAAGCCCCATAACAGCTGAGCCACTACTCTAGCCCCCCTCAAAATGATAATTTCTTTAAAAAAAAAAAAAAAAGAGAAACTAGCCTAACATGATGAATTATAAATTCAACATTTCAAAAAGATAACATGGAAGTAGAAGCTGTTATGACATTAAAATTAATTTGGAGCTTGAAACTCCTGTTTTCCCAAAGAAATAATGATTAGGTTCCTAGATTGGTCCCTTAGCCGATTAATTTCATAAACTGCCAAAAATTATATAGGCTGTGTTATTTCTATTACTCTAACCATAAATTATAGAGCATTTCTTTATCTATGTTTCCTTTAACACTCAGTATTTCTGATTCAATATTTATATAGTTCTTGGGTATGTAATCCATAGTTTTAAATCATATCCCAAATGGTGATACAAAAGTCACTACAAAAAAATATTTATGCCCGGAGTTCAGTCCTCAGCACTTAAAAAAAAAAAAAAAATTTATGTGTAATTTTGATTATTCAGAGTCTGGCTATACTCATAGGTTTTAGTAATCTTCTGATGAAACTCTTCCACAAAAGATGAGATTAAAAGATGAGATTCACTATATGTGTTTAAATGAATAAGAAAAATAGTATTTACAAAATATTTTAAAAATAAATCTCACCTGAAAGAACTTATTTTTTTAAATTGAAAGCAATCTCAACCTTTTCATATTGGTCTATCAATTTCATTGTTAGCCAATAAAGTCCTATTAAAGAGCAATTTCAAAATTATTTAAAACATGAAAACATTTCGAAAAAAACCCAGATACTTACCAAGTGGAGCTTTGAGAAAACGTCGCTCGATGCCCTGTTCTATTTGAAATAGTGCTGTTGCCAAATAATGTACCACATTGCTCACCGATTGTGGTGTACTTGAATTAGTTGAGACAGTACTTGGAGTTTCTGTTTTTATCCCCAAAAATCTACATTAAAACAAAGAGTTCATGGTACTTAAAAATACTATAGGTGAAACTTGAGACTCCTTATTCCTTCAGATATTTATCTACCCCTGTGTAGAAAGTTTCCTCAATCTCAAGGGTCTGATATAAGCTGGTTGGGAGGAGAGAGTGATTTGGGAGGACAAAAGGGCAAATATTTGAAGAAAAGAGGGTGGAAGAGGGAAGGCTTATGAGAAAGTTTTAGAGAGGTGATGGTGATAAAATTTAAAGCCCATCTATTTTGGGCAGCTTATTTCTATTTCTCTGCCTTCAGCTACTAAGTGAGACACTTACACTTGCCTCCTAACTAGTTCATTAGCCTAAAGTCGTGTCCCTGGGCAATGAATCTCCACTCTATAGCTAAAACGATCAAACCCATTTAAATCCTTTGTGCATGGTCTTTCCTCACTTTCAGAGCTCAACTTCGAAGTTGGAAAACTTCCTCTACCACTTCCTTCAAAGTTCCTCCAGTGTTCCACCAAGACAAGTAGCCCTCTGTCCTACTATGTACTATATTTATCCTACAGACTTACTTTCTATCAGAAGCCTTACCCTACCTCTACAATAGCTAGCTTCATGTCTACCATTCCCTTCTAGATAATAAACTCCCCAAAAGTAATATCAGCCAAAATAACCTTGAAAAAGTAAATGTATTTTATTCTAATGAGTTGTCTTTTAGCTGTATTAGTACAAAGTGGAGTAATACAGATCCCAATATTCAGAAAATGATCATTTTAGTGGTTAGAAATATTAAGGTCCTTGTAAGGTTCTACAAGAAGGAAAAGAAACATGTACTTTAAAAAACCCTTAAAGTGGGAAGGAAAAGCTGATGGTTACTTTCAAAATTCTTTTGTACCTGTCTTTTACTATGACCCTTGCTTGTTCATCAATTTCCATCTCTTCTACATCTTCATTCACAGTTTTAATTACTCCATTTTCTTTATTTTCCTCACTTAACAGCTCATATCGTCCACTTTCTAAGGCCGATCTCCAGATGTGTCGATCTGTAACCTGTAACAAAATTCAAATTTATTAACCCTGAAAAACAGAATGTTGGTTCTAAATGATATTAAGTTTAATGTACACATAAAATTAATTAATGGATATACTAGACGAGATTATGAATCAAAAAGTAATATAAAAATAAGTTTCCTCAGTAGCCAAAATGGAATTCATATCATTCATACACAAAAGCTTTAATGTCCTAATGTTTAAAAATATCATAAATGATTTTTTTGATTGGTCACTTAATAGGAGCAAAAGTGACAGAAGATGGCAAAGGCATGAACAGAACACATATATCAAATAATTACTTACAGACTTAAAAAAGGTAACAAAGAAACCAACAAACAAACCAGATTCAACAGAGAAGGCAGGAGCTAGTCAAAGAAGAAGAAAATATCCTTACACATTTCAACATTTGATGAAAATATCAGACATATTTAAAAATTTTTTTTTTATTAGATGGATATAGAGTTACAATTGAGGGGGAAACATTATCAAACATTCAAGAACCAATGTATATATACTTAGTTATCCAGGGCTAATGCCAACAGACATATTTTAAAAATCTTAAAAATATCAAAAAGATCAATTATATTAATTAAATTCTGTTTAAGAAAACAGATAGTCATTTAATATACTTAAGAAGGACTTATGTCTATATCTAAACATTTTGACACAGGTGAAGAGACCTAATCTTCATAAAAGATACATGTTTTCCTGATGTTTATTCAGAACACAGTCCTACATATACAAATAATCAATAATTAAGACCAAAATTCTGGATCAAGCAAATTAGATAAACTAAAAATGTGAACAGGTACAAACCCTGATTGCTCCTAATGTTCCTTGATAGATTCTGTCTTCAATATCCAAAAGAAAATCTCTCAGCCTCAATTCAAGTTGCTTTTCTGCAGACATTTGAGATGCATCATATGCATTGGAAGATCTTCCCCGAGTATACGTAGGCTTGCTATCAGTTTGAGGTTTGTCTGAAATAGTTATCAGATTTATTTATTATGACTTAACTTATTTAACATATAATTAATGCATGTGACTATTATGATTTTGAAATAATGGACATAAAAGCACTTTGTAAATCCTTAAGTGCCTAATAAATGATAAATTAATCTTTGCAAATCATATATCTGGTAAGGGCCTTGTATTTAGAATATGCAAAGAGCTCTTAATTCTACAAAAAGACAAATAACCCGATTAATAAGAGTGCAAAGGATCTGAATAGATATTTCTTTGAATTATATAAATGGTCAAAAAGCACATGAAAAGAGGCTCACCATTATCAGTCATTAAAGATAAGTCAAAATCACAGTGAGGTACCATTTCATACCCCTTAAGATAGCCATAATAAAAAATTCAGATAATTTAAGTGTTAAAAAAGAAGTACAGAAATTGGAATCTTTATATATTGTGGGAGAAAAAATAAGACAGTGCAGTCACTTTGGGAAACAATACAGTAATTTCACTCCTAGTACTCAAGACGAATGAAAATCTATGTCAACACAAAATTGGTACATGGATTTTTTTTTTTTTTTTTAAAGAGAGAGGGACTGTGAGAAAGAGAAAGACAGAATCAATTTTATTTAGTTTTTCATGTGACTTTCATTGCTCCAACACTTAGTTGTGGTGCTGGGGTTTGAACTTGCGTCCCTGCGCATGCCATAACCACTGAGCAACCCCTCCAGCCCCTGTACATGGATCTTTATAGTGGCATGTTTCATAACAGTCAAAAGGTAGAAACAAACCAAATGTCTATCAACTAACATGAATAAGAAAAACATAGTATACACAAAAAATAGAGCGTTATTACTTGATTCTAAAAAGGAATGAAGTGCAGATAAATGCTATATTCTAGATGAACCTTGGAAATATTATGTTAAGTAAAAGATTCAATCACAAAGACCACATGCTACATAATTCCATTCACAGGAAATGTCAAGATCAGGAAATTTTACAGAGGCATTTGCCTAGAATGGGTGATAGGTGAGAGGAATACAAGGAAGTGGTAGCTAAAAAGCACAAAGTTTCTTTTTGAGAGAATAATAATGGTCTAATGGGCATATTTGTGAATATACTAAGAACTACTGAATTGTATATTTTAAATGGGTGAGTGATACGTCAAAGAACATAAAGAAGTGTGATCTACAATCCTGAGAAGATCTAAAGTAGTTATGACAACATGTTCTTAAATTTAAGCAGCTTTCCGTATAAAAAAACTCATTTATTAATATAGAAACTTAAATCTAAAGATGCCTATTCAGGGCTAGAGCAGTGGCTCAGTGGTTAAAGCACTTGTTTGACATGTGCAAGAATCAGGGTTTGTACCCTCGCACCACATACACAACTCAGTGTTGGACAAATAAAAACCAGATGAAAAAATAGATTCTTTTCTCTCTCTTAAAAATAAATTAATAAAATAAAATGCCTGCCGGCTACTTGATCTGCCCTTGTCACCAATTTCAAAAGAGGGTATCATTAATAGAATCTGTCCCTGCTGCCAGCCAAAACCCACAGTAAGTTGACTTCACTCACTATAATAGCTCTAAAACTGATGACAGCCTTAAAGCCTTGGGCAGTCAGTGCTTACTGACCAAGGAATGAGGCGATCAGATAGAACACTCATATTCTCACACTACAGTTTCTTATAATCCAAATAGAACCCAGTGGAATTTAGACACCCATGTTTTTGTTGCCCTCCCTGCCCCCATAAGATGGGGGCTCATTATGCTTTTCTGGGCTGCGTTCAAGTGATCCTCCTGCCTCAGCTTCCTGAGTAGCTAGGAATACAGGCATGAATCTTGTTTCTATAAAGAAATATACTTCCCTAACTCCCACACTGAGAACACGATCGAAATGTTTAAAAAAAAAAAAACAAAAAAAAATATTTATTTTATTTACTTTTTTTTTTAAAGAGAGGAAGAGGAGGGCTGGAGTGGTGGCTCGGCGGTTACGGTGCTTGCCCTACATGCGTGAGTACACGAGTTCAAACCCCAGCACCCATATACACAACTAAGTGTCAGAGCAACGGAACCCATGTGAAAAATTCAATAAAGATTGATTCTGTTTCTCTCTCTCTCTCACTGTCCTTCTCTCTTAAAAAAATTAAAAAAAAAAAAAGAGAGGAAGAGGAAGAAAGAATCAATTTTATTTTTTATTTTTTTCACCTAGCTGTTGCTTGACATTTAGTTGTGTATGCGGTACAGGGGTTTGAACCTGGGTCCTCCTCACACAGGCAAGCACTCTAACCACTGAGCCACTGCTCCAGCCCCACAATATATTTTTAATCCATGAAAAACATTTAATCCTGAATATCTGGAGATTAGAGGGATAAAAAATATTTTTCATAGAAAATTTACCTGAAAAATGAAATTTCTCTTCTGAAAAACGGGCTAGCTGTGCACATATCCTGCTTTTCTCTTGCAACAAAGTTTCCTTTAAGGCACTTTCTCTATGTCCTCTAGAATTAAGAGCTTCAATAAGCTGGTCTAGCTGTTCACAAGAACTGTAGAAGCACCACCGATTTGGCTTATGCACTGGTTTTGGCAGCTGTGCAGAATCATCACACGGACCTTGGTCAATGTTGGAGGTAGATTCGGACATCAAACACTCTCCAGTTTTAGTAGATACCTGAGGATCTTGAGACTGTACATTATTCTGAAACGATGAAGGTCTAGGCAATAGCATGTCTTCAGTGAGACCAGAATAATCTTCTTCAATAAACAATCCAGGAATAGAAGGGAAAATCCAATATCGCCTATACATTCGGTCACGACCCAAGGGAAAAATATTGGTACATGCTATGGCGTTCTGGATTTTTTCTAAGAGCTCTTTCTCTTTCCGTTGATGTTCCTGTTTTAAAGTTTCTTCCTCATCAGCAGTAATAGGCTCTTGCATTACACAGTTTATCTCTTCTTGCTTTGTAAATTCTTTAAATCCATTTTGTCCCTTTTTCCCTGTGGTTGAATAATATTTATCTTTATCATATATTAAATTTTCACTAGAAAAATGAGATAAAAAGCTATCCCAAGTTATTATTTCCCAAGTTATTATTTATTATTCACTGAATTGTGTCTCCTTGCCATGAATTCATATATTCAAGCCCAAATCCCCAAAGTGACTGGATTTGAAATTAGTGCCTTGAAAGAGGTAATTAAGGTTAAATGAGGTCCTAAGAATGGGGCCCTAATCCAACAGGACAGGTGTTCTATCAAAACAGGAAAAGGCATTCAAGCTCTCTGGCATGCACAGAAAAAAAGTCACAGCGAGAAGGTGGTATTTGCAAGCCAAGGAAGAGGCCTCACCAGATACCAACCCTGCTAGCATCTTGCTTTTGAACTTCAAGCCTCCAGAAATTGAGAAAACAAATTTGTTATTTATACCACCCCAGTTTGTGGTGTGTCATTACAGCAACCCAAGCAGTTAAAACTAACTAAAACACTGTTAGTAAGAAATTGATACATTTAAATCTAATGAAACAGACAAAATCTGTAACTTAAGTTTATTAGTTATCTCCTAATAGCCATTCAGACTTTCTAAGGAAGAGCTCAGCAAACTACTTTTACAGAGGGTTAGGTAGTAAGTATTTTATGCTTTGTAGGTCAAATGGTCTGTCACAGCTACTCAATTCTGTCACTGTGGCAAAAAAAGCAGTAATTGACAATGTAGGAATGAACAAGAATGGCTATGTTCAATGAAACTTATTTATAGACAATGAAATCTGAATTTCATAATTTTCACTTATCACAAAGTATCCTTCTTTTGAATTCTGTCAACCATTTAAAAAATTTTAGCTTATAATTCATACAAAAACGGTACAGGCCAGATTTGACAACAAGCTGTCATTTACTAATCATTGCATTAAGGTAATAGAGCCAATAATATTTATCTGGACACTGCACAACCCAAAAGAAGGATAACATTTCCCACAGCAGGCACAGCTACATGAGAAAGTTCTGGTCAAGGAGATGGAAGCAGTGGAAGGCTGGTGATAAATCATTTAACCAGTATGGCAGTACCAATAAAATGAATGAATCTGGACTCCTGATAATCTGTCTGGACTTGAGCTGGAGTGGTGGCTCAGTGGTAACTATACTTGTCTGGCATGCACAAGGATGAAGATTTGAACCCCAGCACCATGTACACAATGAAGTGTTGGAGCAACGAAACTCACATGAAAAACTAAAACTGATTCTTTCTTTCTCTCTCTTGAATAAAAGTGAACTTTTATGATACATTGGGGAATTGTTTTCTTTTTCTTAATTGCTGTCAATTGGGTAAAACTTGGGGAATATTTCTTCTATTTCTTTTGCTTGAGATTGTGAAGTTTGGAATTATCTGATTCTTTAAAACTTGGTGGAATTTATCTATAACACTGTCTATGACTGGTGTTTTCTTTGTGGAAGATTTTTAGTACTGATTCAAGTTCTTTGTTAAGGACTATTCACATTTTAAGATTTCTTCACAAACCCATTTGATTGTGTCTTTCTAGGATTTTGTTCACTTTTGCCTACATTTTCAAATTTATTGTCAGAAAAGGATATCATATGTTGCCTCCTTTTCTTTATTTTTTGTGCTGCTAAGGATTGAACCCAGGGCCTTGTGTATTGTAGGCAAATATTCTACCACTGAATTACATCTTCAGCTCTCCTTATTATTAAAGTTTTATTTTATCTGTAGTTATGCAGTCTACTTTTTCAGTCCTAATCTCATTCAGTCCTAATCTCATTATTGCTCTTTTTTTTCCCCCTGCAGTATTGAAGATCAGATCCCAGTTCTTGTGCCTGCTGGGCAAGTACTCTACCACTGAGCTATATCCTCCAGTCCCCTCTGTTTGTTCTTTCTTTCTTTTTTGTATCAGGGATTGATTGAACTTAGGGCATTTAACTCCTGAGGACAGGTGTTCCTATCAAAACAGGAAAAGGCATTCAAGCTCTCTGGCAGTTCTTTTTATTTTTTATTTTGAGACAGGTCCTCACTAAGTTGATTAGGGCCTCGCTAAGTTGCTGAGGCTGGCTTTGAACTTTCGATCCTCTGCCTTGGCCTCCAGAGTCATTGGGATTACAGGTATGTGCCAGCAGGTCTGGGCATCTCTATTCTTTTTTAAAGCAAATTTAAACTAAGGTCTGCCTAAGTTTGTATCTTAAAGAACAAAGTTTTGCTCTAATTGTTCTTCTCTATTATGTTTTTATTTTCTATTAATTTCTACTCTCACCTATTATTTCCTAATTTTGGGGGGTTATTTTACTTTTTCCTCCCTCTAACATCTTTAATGTCTAACTCAATGTGTTTCGTCTTCCCTAATATGTACTAAAAGCTATAAAATTTTCTCTAAGTTTAGAGGAACATGATTTAATGAGGTTTTTTGTTTGTTTTGTTTTTGTTTTTTTAAGAGAGATACAGTGAGAGAGAGGGAGAAAGACAGAACCAATTTTATTCAGTTTTTTGTGTGGCCTTTGTTGCTCTGAGACTTCGTTGTGCATGTGGTGCTGGGGTTCAAACTTGCAAACTGGTGCATGCCAGGCAAGCACTGTAATGGCTGAGCCACCGCTCCAGCCCCTCCAGTGAGTTCTAATATGCAATGTTAATTAGTTTTAAATGCTTTTTAGTTGCCATTATGGTTTCTCCTTTGACACATTACTTGTTATATTTTAAAACTAATCATGTACAGTTTGTTTTGGATTTTGAAATCAACTGTATTATAATCAGAGAACATCATTTCCAAGATGTAGGAGATTTTCCAACTACTAAGAGTAATCATTTAGAAAATAATATAGAAAGAAATCCCATTCAAATTATAAGCACGAAATTAACTTAAGGATCTCCATTGATAGTTATTAAATGGTGATGTTTAAGGATCCTCAGAAATAATTTTTCTTTTAAAGAGAGAGAGGGACAGAGAGAGAGAGGGAATCAATTTTTATTTAGTTTTTCATGTGGCTTTCATTGCTCTGACACTTCATTGTGTATGTGGTGCTAGGGTTTGAACTCACGTATGTGTGCATGACAAGCAAGTGCCATAACCACTGAGGTACTGCTCCAGCCCTCTCAGAAATAATTTGTATTAACAACTTTAAAACAGTTTATTCTCTGTGATCTAGAAATTTATGAAATTATTTTAAGGCAGTAGATATTCAGTCTCAGCAATATAATAACAACACAAGCATTGCAGATCATTTTATCTGTATGTATCGCATAGGAGGAGGCACTCGATTCTTGTTGAATTAATATTCTACAAAGTAAAAACTTTGATTTGGTTTTATATAAAGTACTAAATGCAAAAACTAAACAAAACTTGCCAACTGAAATTATGAGAAACTGACCCAATAAAGGCATGAATAGTCTTTCTTCCCTATAGTATAAATGACATCTGAATGAAGATGTAATCATAAGTATGCTAATGAGACCTCATATTACCATTTTTACCAAAATCGTCACCATTTTTACAACCTATCACAAGTTACAAGGTGGGTATTTAAAAAATACACACATCCTGAAATCATAAATGAAAATCATCTAATTTATGTAACAGAAAAGTTGAGTTAATAAACTACCTTATCAATTAAAATAAACAAGCATGCTCTTTAGAAATTTCATTTACTGCCAGGTATGGTGCATGCATGTAATCCCAATGACCCAGGAGTCTGAGGTAGGAGAATGGCAAGTTTGAGGTCACTTTGGGTAACTAAGCAAGACCCTGGTCTCAAAATTAAGAAGAAAAAAGGGCTGGGGATATAGCTGAGTGATAGAGTGCCCCTGGGTTCAATTCCCAGTACCAAAAGAAAACAAAATCTCAATATTATTACCCCTTCTGCTTTTCCTTTGGGCTCCTGGGTCATCTTCATCTTCAGTGACTGTATCTTGATCAAGTTCCTTTTGCTCTATTTCTTTGCTTTCAGTGCTAGTATCAAAATCCTCCTTTTCTTCCTCCCTTTAGGATAAAAACAAATAATACATTTACTAATGAGTTTACAATTCCATTCATGAAACATTACTGTCTGCCTAAAGTACTAGGCATTATGCTTAGGGAACAGAGAACTGTCACTATTTTCCAAAACAGTTATACCTTTTTTACATTCCCATAAGCAAGGTATAAGAATTCTAATTGCTCCTTATCCTCAACACCTGATGCCCATCAACTTGATTACAGTTATCGTGGTGGGGGGAACAGTGGTATTGTGGTTTTGATATGCATTTCCCTAATGGCTAATGATGTTGGACAGGTTTTCATGCATTTGTTGCATATCTTCTTTGGAGAAATGTCTATTCAAACCTGTGCTACTTTTTTTTTTTTTTTTAAGAGAGAGGGACAGTGAGAGAGAGAGAGAGAAAGAATCAATTTTATTTAGTTTTTCATGCGGCTTTCATTGCTCCAACCCTTTGTTGTGTACGTGGTGCTGGGGTTTGAACCTGCATCCTTGTGCATGCTAGGCAAGCACCATACCCACTGAGCCATTGCTCCAGCCCCTCATGCCACTTTTAAATTGTTATCTTTTTATTGTTAAATTAGAAGAACTCTTTACATATTCTGGATAAAAGTCCTTTTCAGACATAACTTGCAAATATTTTCTCCCATTAATTAGGCTGTCCTTTTCTTTTTTTTTTTTAAACAGAGTCAATTTTTATTAATTTTTTTTTCTCCCACACTTAGTTGTGTATGTGGTACTGGGGTTTGAACTTGGGTCCTTGCACATGCCAGGCAAGCACTCTACCTACTGAGCTACCTCTGCAGCCCCTTCTTTTATTTTCTTGATGGTGTTATTTATTTATTAAAGAGAGAGGGACAGGGTATCCTGTGTCCAGGTGCCCCTCTGCTTTATGGAGTCTCTGCTCTCCTTCCTTAAATAAATCCTACTCCTTTTACTCCTCCAAAAAAAAAAAAAAAAAAAAAGAGACAGTGAGAGCGAGAGAGAGAAAAAGAGAATCAATTTTATTCAGTTTTTCACGTGCCCTATGTTGCTTCAATGTGCACATGGTGCTGGGGTTTGAACCCGCATACTCGCACATGCCAGCCAGGCAAGCTCCGTCATCAATGACCCCTGATGGTGTCTTTTTTTCTTTTTTTAAAGAGAGAAGGACAGTGAGAGAGAAAGAAAGACAGACAGAGAGAATCAATTTTTATAGAGTTTTCATACAGCCTTTGTTGCTCTAACACTTAATTGTATTCGTGGGTGCTGGGGTTTGAACCTGTGTACTCATGCCTGCCAGCCAAGCACCGTAACCACCGAGCCACTGCTCCAGCCCGGTGGTGTCTTTTAAAACACAGAAGTTTTTAATTTTGATGAAGTCCTTTAGTTGCTGGTGCTTTATGTGCCATTTCTAACATTTTATTTTTATTATTATTTTTGGGTGAGATTTTACTAGTGATCTAACCCAGGGCTTTGCTCCTGCTAGACATATTATCTCTACACTAAGGTACATCCCCTATTCCTTTTTTATTTTTGAGACAAGGTCTTGCTAAGCGGCTGAGGCTGGCTTTGAACTTGTGATCCTCCTGCCTTGGTTACCCCCAGTCACTGAAATTATGGGCATGCACCACTATATCTGGCCCTATTTATATTCATTGCTAATCCTTATCCTAAATATTCTGAAAAGCAATAAAATTCTTAGGTAGTCTCTTACTTAAGGTGCTGTCCTCCTTTTCCTATACCATAAACTGAAATTTAAAACCTCATTGTTCTTCCTCTATAAAGTTCAGAGGAACTCTGAAACAGTGGAATGGTGGTGGTGAAGGAGGAGGAAATAAACTATTCATGCAAGAAATATTACTGGTTAAAAATAACCTACTGAAAGCTTTCTGTGAAATTATCATTTAAAACATTGATTCTAAGAGAAGATTAGCCTAAAATTAAAAAATTTAACACAACTATACTTGATAACTACATATATATACATTTCATAGGCTTGATAACACAATTATTATGTATTTATAGAAAACTATTTTTCTAGAATTTCCAGAGTTTAGGTTATTTGATTTTTAGTGTTTTTTTTTTTTGTTTTGTTTTTTTTAAAGAGAGAAGGACAATGAGAGAGACAGAGAAAGAGAGAAACAACTTTATTTAATTTCTCACATGGCCTTAGTTGCTCCAACACTTAGTTGTGTACGTGGTGCTGGGGTTTGAACCCGGGTCCTCGTGTTGCTAGGCAAGCGCCAAAACCGCTGAGCCACTGCTCCAGCCCCGATTTTTAGTGTTTATGTAAAGATAAATACATAAAGCCAGATAAGCAGTACAGTTCAAACCGTACCCTATAGATATATCTGCAGTTGAATTTCTTTGCTCATCTTCTTTCAGTTTTTCTTGCTTCTCTTTCATTTTTTGTTCTTGCTCTTTAAGTTTTTCTTCCTTCCTTTTACGAATTCTGAAAGTCAAAGTAAAATATTATAGTCTATTGATACAAAGACCAGTTTAACTTTTAGCACCTTGCCTTTAATTATCAAATTATGGAAAGTGCTCCAAATATTATTATAATTCATTCAGTAGCTTCTTTGTAAAGCCATCAAACATCAGAATAAGCCATATTATAACAATGTAAAATATGGTTTTTAGATGCAAAGAAATAAGTGTTTTTTGATAGCTTGATTGACTATAATTATCTCTTACCTAGCAGCTGCTTCTTCCCTCTCTTTTCGATGTTGTTCTGCTTTTAACTCCCGGAACTCCTGCTTTGCCTGCCGCAATATATCAACATAATCTTCAATGAAATCCCTAGTAGAAACTAAGGTCAGTAGCTTCCCACAGAGAGCATGAAGTATCTTCATTTTTTCTCCTGTCAAGAATTGGTAAACAACTTCTGTATTATCAATGAGAAAATGAGGAACTGTATATGAAAATTTTTAATTTGTGGCTCAATATGGAAACCCTAATAAAGAATAAGGAAT
Organism: Aplodontia rufa; assembly: GCA_004027875.1. Classification (NCBI taxonomy): domain Eukaryota; kingdom Metazoa; phylum Chordata; class Mammalia; order Rodentia; family Aplodontiidae; genus Aplodontia; species Aplodontia rufa. Next base: position 26,574 of record PVKS010003727.1, on the reverse strand, counting down.
ACTCACTCAGTCAAACATGTCAATGGAAACTCTGAATCCAACTTAGCAGGTATATGATATATAAGTCATTTTAAATACTAATGTATATCTTGTATACTAGCTAAATGGAAATGAAAAATTTTCTAATTGCAGAGAAATATTTTTCAAGTTTTAATATTTAGGCTCACTAATAAAATTCAAATCAAAATTAATTATAATCACATGAATTAAATAAATAGCAACAAAATCCCTGCCATAAATTATGAAGACTATATGAATGTTAGAGATTAAGATGCTTTGTATTTATATTACATGTTCTCTAAAGTATGTTAAACTCTCTATTTGTACATTAAATTAATATGAATAACAGTAGGTTCAATTTAGGTCATTATTAGTAGTCTAACAATTTTTTCTTAACAAACTGCCTTTTTTCCCCCTTTCTTTTGTATAACTGATTTATCATCTAAAATTTCTCATCAGCTACTTTGTTTTCTGGGCACAGGAGACACAAAGGATAGGAAGTGGACAGTATAAAAATTTCAACTTGCTAAGTTTACCTGGTGTCAAATCATACACTGAAGTGCTTGACAATTTTTTTAGTAGGCTGGGATTGCTCAAACGAAGTTCCATACAGGCATCGTCTGTAGCATCAAATCCTCCTCGTTTCTGATATCTGTATTTCGCATTTGCTGATGTTACATCAGCACCTGAAGCTAAGATGTGCAGTCTGAGTATTTCAGAAAGAGTGCAGCTATCAAGATCCAAGCTTTTCAAACTGCAGCCTATAGTTGTTAAAAATGAAATAGTCATTCAGAATATAAATGATACTTAGCAATGTAAAATGTACCTTTATAAATTAAAAATAAAATGCCAAACAAACAAAAAAAAATAAAAACCCACACATACCCTGGTGTAACTGTGGCCATGCAGCTGCCAAAGATGCAACTGCAGACAGTGCAGATTTTGTGGGGTCTGCATCTTCATCCAAAGCCTCTGTTAAATCTTTAAGGAAATAAATACTTTATTCTAGTGCAAATTAAAGATTGAATATTTGGGAATAATGCCCTTTTAAAATGATGAAAGAAACAACAAACAGCTTAACATTCAGGAACCTCAAAAACACCAACACTAATAAGTACAAGTATTATTCACATTCTGCCTTGTGTTCACCTACATCTATACATCCTAAAACAGACACTCCACGCTAACATTTTCCTTACATAACGTAAAGAAGACAATTTCCAAATTACCAACAAGGTGCACTTACATATTACAAAAACATTGTAAAATGCACTTTAGAATTAGAAACAAATCCTCTCTCAACATATCCTTAGAAAAGAGTCCACTTAGAAAACTAGAATCTATTTAAAGATACCCAAAGTTTTATAAATATTTTAAGAGCAAAGCATAACAAAGTAAAGTTGTAATCATCACAAAGTCAACCCAGAAAAAGAGCTAAGGAGAATATAGACAGCACTGTTGTCACATAACTACTTATTTATCTTTTTCATTAAAATTTCCTATTTCATTTTGAAAAATCTCCAATCCAAGAAACAATGGAATGATTTTCCTGTATTTTCCAAATGAATTGCTTTAGATTTGAAAACAATGCTTGGCTTACAAGTAAGACTACACAGCAAATCTACAGGTACAAATGTATTTAAAGCATTAAAATAAACAATCATTCCTAATTATAATATACAGATTGATAAAAAAAATTAGTGTCAACAATGAGAAACCTTACACTTACCTAAAAAGCCCTTCTGTTACAGTACAAGTTTACACAGCTTCAGACTAAGGTAATGTATGTTCTAGCTTTAGCTCCACCAGTGGTTAGTTAAATATCCTTTAGACAAATCACTTAACCCTGGGCTTCATTTTCTTAAATGGGTAAGTCTAGATCAGCAGTTTTCAAACCCTCAAATAAAAAATTTCTTAGAAGTCCAATAAAAGAGATAAAAGATGTCCTTGTTAAAATGGGATAGGGAGATAAGAATTCTGCAGTGGCAACAAAGAATCTCTGAACAGCTAATAGAAGGCTTTGAATTAGTTTGAAAATCACTAGGCTAATCTGGTTCTGTGTAACTTTCTACCATGATTTCAGTACAAAGTTCACTGAATGACAAAATTAACTTTGGAGGAAAAACTGCCATCCTTTACTAAAGGAAAAACAGCTCTAGGATAACATCTGATTACAATAATTGGCTATTTATGACACTTAAAGCATAAACAGGATGATACAGAAGTTTTATTTCACTAAACTTACCAAACATACCAAAATCGTACCTACCAGACCTAATCTAGTCCAATGACAGACAATACATTTTTTCTCACCAAGGAAAATTAGGCTTAAAACTTTTTCAATTTTCATTTTACATATAAAACAAACTTAAAATTAATAGGCACTTTAACACTAGTCCTAGACACACAACTATAAAACTATGTTAGCTCTCTTCCTTACAAGCAGTGATCATCTTCAACCTATACTATCTATAGAAAGTTATAATTTCCTAGTACCAAGATTATAAATAACACCTTTGGAAGTGAACCATCAATGAAAGGACAGCATATTTATCTATTTATTTTGCAGTGGTAAAGATGGAACCCAGGGACTCCTCCTGCATGCTAGCCAAGCACTCTGCCACTATGCTTCATTTCCAGCAGAACAGTTTATTTTTAGCTGTGTTAAAGTAACATGCTCAAATATGTATTCTTTAGCTCAATTATCTACCATATGGCACTACAGAGAAACTGTAAATCACTCTAGGATTTTCTTAGTCATTGGGTACACCATACCAAAAAAAATCACTGAAATGTATCTATGACTATCTGAAAGAGACATTTACTATCATCTTAATCTAAAATTAATACATGAATTTCTAATATTGAACAATGATATATCAGCAAATACACAAAACTGTTCTATTTTTATATTTTACTTTTTTTTTTTCTCTTTTGGTGTTGTGGATCAAACCCAGAGCCTTATGTGTGCTAGGTAAGCACTCTACCACTAAGTTATATCTCCAATCCATGTTTCCATGTATTGGGCATTCATGATGAAAGACTAAAGACAGGAATTTAAAATACATGATTATGGGGCTAGAGTAGTGACTTAGCAGTTGGAGCACTTGCCCGGCATGCATGAGGATCCAAGTTTGAACCCCAGCACCATATATACAACTAAGTGTTGGAGAAACAAAGGCCAGATGGAAAAACAAATAAAATTGAATCTGTCTCACTTTCTCCCTCTCTTTAAAAAAAAAAAAAAACACAAGATTTAAAAAACTGTTAGTCAATATTTCTAAGACTTGATATAGAGACCAATGACCAAGAAATTAGATTTTCTTGAGGAATTTAATAGGTAATGATGGGATGACAAACATTCAGATTTTCAATTTTGCTGCCATATTTCAAGGCAATACAGCACAGTCATTATGAGAATCTAGATCAGCTGAGCTTGTATTCCATCATTTCCTTATTAGTCATGTTTAAGTACATTTCAGCTTTCTTACATGTAAAATACAGATTATTATATCTACCTCACAAAAAGTGGTATGAGGATTCAATGAAATAATACATAGCATCTTATTTTACTTATTAGCTATGTGATCTTTAGTACATAATCTCGCTAGACCTGCGTTTTCTCATCAATAAGATAAATTAATTCTTCTCTTTTCTGATCAATTACCCCCTCACTAGAATCTGCAGGAAACACCTTACTGGTAAAAACCATTCCTAAGGAGAAGTGAAATAATACCATCTGACTATTCAGTCACTTTTTAGGAAGCCCCCGTGAAAAAGCTTTTATTTTTGTTATTGAGATGGGAGAATAGATGTGAGGAAAAGTGAAGTAATCATTGGGTAACAGCCTAGGGTCCTAATTGAAACAAATAAGTATATAAAATGTGAACAACAGTAATAGGAAAGTAAGAGATGGGCGAAAAAATGCCAAACTGTTTTTTTTTTCTTGCCAACATTTTAAAAAATACTTATAATAGATAGTCCTATACAAAAACAGAGCTATAAAATTTACAAATCAAAGAAATGGCAATACAAACCACACCAGTTCTTAAATATATATATATATATATATATATATATATACATACATACATATCTTTTACTTTATACTAACTGATTTTTCAACATAATTTCCTTTTCAATCCCACCTCCCTTTTTATTTTCCAATTGGGACTTCAAAAAATACAAAATTCATATGTTTGAATCTCAAATTAAATATAACCTTAAGTTTTATGTTAAGGTCAGAACTTGATCAATAACTCATGTTATTGGCTGTGCTATGACAAAGGCTAAAAGAATACTTTCATTTTACTAAATTATCTGAGAAGACAACAAAGGTCATATTTCTAAAACAGCCTTGATAAGAGACCCAAGGTGTAGTGTTCAAGCTGGAGTACAGGGCAACCAACATCAAATGCATACTCATCAATACCCTATTGCTTTAGGGATCAGACAAAGAAAGATGAGCTCAAGTTGTCTAAGGCTAACAAAACTATCTGGATAGAGGAATGCCCCATTTTTTTTTGTACCAACATTCTGCTACACAGATATCTCCTAGCAGTTATCTCTCATTGTGAATTTTTATGCAATGCACTATAGTATTGTTGAATCAAGATTCTGGTCCTAAACTTCCTACATGGCAGTTCACAGTATTATTCAGGAAGCCAAATCAATCTCTGAATATAAGTGCTTAACATTTCCCTGATCAAAGCAAACACTAAACAAAATAGTGAACATACTATTTTAAAAATTAAAAAAGAGTCTGCTCGGGGCTGGAGTGGTGGCTCAGTGGTTTCGGCGCTTGCCTGGCAAACATGAGGACCTGGGTTCAAACCCCAGCACCACGTACACAACTGAGTGTTGGAGCAACTAAGGCCATGTGAAAAACTAAATAAAGTTGTTTCTCTCTTTCTCTGTCTCACTGTCCCTCTCTCTTTATAAAAAAAAAAAAGAGTCTGCTCTGAGAATTATTCCTATATTAACATACCAACCAATTCCAGATATTTAAGAACACAGAATTTAAAGAGCAAAATTTCTAATTCAAACTAGTTAAAAAAAATTAAATTGTTCTTAACTCTGGTCTAAAAACTATCAGATATGAAATGAAATCAGTGGTAGTATTTTCGATTCAAGAATTAATAATAGTTTTTCCTTAGGTGAGGCTAAAGAATGACTGCTATTTAACACAATCACTTGGGATTACAGATGCACTAGCCAGTAAAATCTGTAATATTCCTAAAACACAGATAAAACCTAAAGGAATAAAAGCAAGACAGATTGGGAGGAAATGTCTTTAAGGTCATCAGAAACAGGTTACATTAAAATAGTTTTTATAAAATAACTGGTAGGTAATATGTTGTCAATATTAGTATCTGACCTGGTGTCAGGTAACCAGAATGATTATATTTTCTATCTGTAAAAGCCAAGTTAATTCTAAAATAATCTTTAAAAACTAGCTTCACTACAAATCTACCAAGGATCAATCAGCAGTAATGTTGAACTCTGACCTTTGGTGTCAGCATCAGTTATTTGCTCTTTGGCTACTTCCTCTTCTTCTTCAGCTATCGCCTGGAAGATTGCAGTCAGGAAGAAAAAAAGCAATTCACATAGTGGGCCTTCACTGTCATTTCCTACAAGAGCTTCCTCTAACACTTCTGTGAATAAAATGTTTAAAATGAATTTAAAGTTTTGTTCATAGACTGAAAAAACAACTCCATTGGAATAATAAACATTTAATCAACAATAAAATTTAAAAAAATATTCATAATAATTACAATAAAATCATAAGCCAAAGTCACTGTGTTCAAGCAAGCCAAAATAGTCAACAGACCAATATTTCATTCCAATTTAAATTGAGGCACAAATTTAGGTATATTTTACAAATTATATTTTTATTCTGATTATGCAAAGATTTGATAATGTTATCCCACGATTCTTGAGAGCTATGTGGGACATTATTGTTAACTAATTAGCATGTAGGAGAGGTGATTATTACCTTAAATTTTAATCTAATATTCTGTTCAAGTGTTACATAAATGCTTCTTATTTAATTCATTTTACCTATTCGAGCACTGTTTATAGACCTTTTTGATTTGTAAGGCACAATGATTCATGTCTTACATAGCTCATAAGGTAAAAGTGAAGAATTTCAAAGCCCTTCTGAAAAAAATACTGTTCTTTCTTTTCTTTTCTTTTTCTTTTTTAAGAAAAGGTCTTGCTATGTTACGCAGTTAAAATTCATAATCCTCCTGCCTCAGGATCCTGAGTAGTTGGGATAACAGATGTACATTACCATGACCTGCTTAAGAATGCACTTTTAGTAAAACTAAGCACAGCATTGATTCTGTTTTTGAGAGTTCCTACATAAATTTTAAGAAAATTATTGGTTATTAAACAGCTAAAAATTCAAAATTAGACCTAAATTCTTCCTTCAACTCTATTATAAATGTTTCTACAAAGTGTACACAGGTAAAACAGAATTACAAATTAAAGGTAGACAATAATTTTTCTCCACCCCTTCAGTTCCAGGTGGCCTGTAACTGCTCTGACCAATGGAATGTGGTATAAGTAATACTATGCTGGTGCCAGGCCCAGCCTTTTAGAGGGTGGGCAGTTCCTGTTTCTTGCCTTCTGAGCCTTCAACTGCCACAGTAAGTATAGGAGAAACGGGAGGCAACATGAAGAGAACTGAGGCATCAGGCACGTGCATAAAGAAGCCATCTTGAACATCCATCCAGTTAAGCCTTCAGATGATTCCAATCCTAACCAGGTAACCACACAAGAGACCCCAAGAATGAATGGGACAGCTAAGTCTAGTGACCCTATGAACTCTGAAAGATAGCTTGCTTTTTTAAGCCACTAATTTTTGGGTGAATTACATAACATGTCAGTATATAACTAGAGTACTTGCCTAGGGTTACACCCTCAGGAAACTCATCTTGAAGATCAAAAAGTTCCCCAAATGCATTAAGGAACTCCAAAACCATTAGAGCATCACCAAAGATTTCAGGAGGTAGTCTAGTTTTCACTGGAGTTGGTTCTGGAAGCTCCTACAAGATGAAACAATTTATAACTTTTGAACCAAGAATAAGAAGTTTAAAAATGTAGATACAATATACTCTACCTAATAAAAATTATGCTATGTAAACTAGTTGTTTTTAACAATCCTGCATGTTTATCATTGTTGGAACTTTTACAGATGTCCTAGATTCATTCCAACTTTACCAAATCACAGATTTCAAGGATCACAAAAACTGACCAATTATTTCTATAGCTATCATTATCAAAGCTTGTTCTAGGGGTTGGGGCAGTGGGTCAGCGGTTACGCACTTGCCTTGCATGCACAGTCCTTGGGTTCGAACCCCAGCACTATATACACAATGAAGTGTGGGAACAATGAAAGTCACATGAAAAGCTAAATAAAAATTGATTCTTTCTCTTTCTCTTTCACTGTCCCTCTCTCTTAAAAAAAAAAAAAGGCCTGTTATAAAGCACAAAACAGGGGTTGGGGATTTAGCTCAGTGGCAGAGAACTTGCCTAGCATGCGCAAGGCCCCGAGTTCGGTCCTCAGCCTTGGAAAAACACACACACACACACACACACAAAACAATGCTACCTTGGAATTCTAAGGTTGAATGTTTGTTTAATTGGCTATTTCCTCTCAGTTAAGAAAAGAGACCATATTAAATAAAAGAAACACCTCATCAGCAAAACCACACAGAGCATACAAAATACACATGTGCCAGACATCATATAACATGCTTTTACCTTAAGGTCATCACATTCCATATCTTCTCTGGGTTTACTCCATTGCTTTAAGTATTCCATGTATTTTCGCTTTTCTTCACGTAATTTCTCTCTTTCCTAACAAATAAAAGTTTAATAAAAATTCTTAAAAGACACCTATTAAGCAGGATCAATATCACCTGAAAACTTGGTAGACATGCAAATACCTGGACCCCACTCCAGGCTTACCAAACCAGGAACTCTGAAGTTACAGCCAGCAACTGTTTAACATGTCTTTGATGTACATTAAAGTTTTAGAACCACTGATCAGAATAACATCTATCAGAATAATGCTACACAGTGCATAGTAGCTCCTGAATAAATATTAATTTAACCTGACACCGCCTATAGCAGCTCCACCCACTACCTGAATTCAATTGGATCTTGACACAGTAAATTAACATTAGAGTACCTATAATAAAACGTCCACCTATTTTTGCAATGCATTTGTTATTTTCAAGATTCATTTGAATCTGTTAACAGCCCAGAGATATGCAGAGGGAACAATAACTAAAAGCAACAATACTATAATATGAGCTTCTCTTTCTTGTAATACAGGCTATTTCTCTTGCTCACTTGTCTTTTGAAACCTTTACTTATTATTATTAGTTCAGGTGTTTGAAACTGCAAGGTAAATGCTGACCTGACAAGGTCTCTAACAAGGCAGAAGGCAAATAAAGTATTTTATCATTATTTTCCAAAACCATTTTTTTTTAAAAAGAGAGAAAGACACAATCAATTTGATTTAGTTTTTCATTTGCCTTTCGTTGCTCAGAGGCTTTGTTGTGTATGTGGTGCTGGGGTATGAACCGGTGTCATTGCACATGCCAGGCAAGCACCGAAACCGCTGAGCCAGCACTCCAGCCCTTTAAGCATTTTTACATATGTTGATATTGTACTATAACTCTGAATTTCAGGAACATCAAAGATAAATGTCTATGCACTTGCTGTAACCTGTTTTTATCCGAAAAAACAATTCTTATAATGTGTAATAAGATGAGCATTCTCATTTGTTTTTGCTAAGAATATATAAATAAGTGCATGCTTGGCAAACACTTAGCTTGTATAAAGTTTTTTAAGTAGTTTTACCCTCTGATCTATTATTCTACTTCTATGTATCTATCCAAGGATGGAGTAAAAAAAATAGACTTTATTCAGAAATCTGGGTTTATGAGCAAAAAAAATTATAAAGCACTTAATTATAGTTACTTAATGAATTATTAGGCAGTCACTAAAAATTCCTATTTATTTATTTATTAAAGAGAGAGGGAGAGTTAGAGAGAGAGAGAGAGAGAAAGAGATGATCAATTTTATTTAGTTTTTTATTCAGTGTTCATTGTTCTGATACTTAGTTGTCTATGTCTATTCAAACTGGGGTTTGAACCAGGGTCCTCAAGCATGCCAGGCAAGCACAAGACCACTGAGCCAAAAATTCCACTTTAGATTATTTAATAATATGAAAGAATGTTTATAACAAATGTTGGATGAAAAAAGTATATAAAACTATAAATGGTAGATGCTCTTACTTTTTAAGGCCCAGAATAAACATCAGAAATAAATTAAAGTCTGAGCAATTCTATCCCTAAATGTTACCATTAAATTATAGGTGATTCTTTGTTATTCTCTACATTTTCTAGAGTGAACTTCCATTAGGCCCCCAATAGCACCCTAAGATAGCCTACTTGAAATAATTCAAGAAACTATAGGCAATTTCAATGAGTATAGTGTGTACCTATTCCTGAGGCTAGTTGTGCATATCCCAAAAAAGACTATGAAAATCTCTAACTTGGATGGAAACAGACTTCTGTAAGAAATATCTACTCCTGAAGGCTATAATCAAAAATTTGCTGGAACACCCTATTATCACACACACTTTGTTTTTCAAGGAGGTTAAGTACACTGTAGTAAGTTCTTGCTGATCATAGAACTTACTGGGATTTTTTCATTAGTTTAGACAGAAACTTATTATGCTGACCAGTCAGGCCTTGAGCTCCTGGGCCCAAATTATCCTCCTGCCTATGCATTCCAAGTAGTTGGGACTACAGGTATGTGCCTGACTCAAATTTACTATATTTTCTAACTATTTATTCTATCTTTGAAAATTCTATGCATATCAATTTCCCTAAATTTGGAATTCTAAACAATGAAGAAGATCATTCAAGTTGTACTTTAGAAGAAGTTTTAAGTGAGGCATAAAGAAACGGAAATACATTGAATCTTGTTGGGCACCTGCAATTCCTGCTACTCAGCCTCCCAAGTTCAAGGCTAGCCTTGGCAATTCAGTGAGACCTCCACCTCAAAATAAAAGAGAAGGACTGGGGATGTAGCTCAGTGTTAGAGATCCATTGGGTTCAATCCCAAATACCACAAAAGAAAATATTGTTTATCAGTGTTCTATACACACTCACAAATATGAATGAAAGTGGTTAAAGTATTTGAAAATTAACCATGAATTTAAATATGTAAAACAATATTACCATTTGTAGAGAGCACAGCTAATAGTCTAAAACGAATACCTTTTCTCTTTCTATTTTAAGCCTCTCTTTTTCTTCTTTTTTCTTTAGTCTTTCTTCTTCAACAATCTTCTTCAATTCTTCCCTCTTTTTCTCTTTATCTTCCTTTTCTTTTTTCTTTGCTTCTAGGGCATCTGCTTTTTCTCTTTTTAATTTAGCCTTTTCGAAAGCTGTGGAGAAGGTGAAACTTAAAAATGAAAACAGGCAAAAAATGGTATTTGGCAATTTTTGATGTAACAAAGGAGGTTAAATAAAATTAGTAGAGACAAAATTCCTGAAGGGAGTCAGCAGGTGATAAGCCACATGAACAACTAAATAAAAATTATTTCTCTCTCTCTCTCACTGTCCCTCTCTCTTTAAAAAAAAAAAAAAAAAAGTGGAATCTTGGGGCTGGAGTGGAGGCTCAGGGATTGTGCACTTGCCTGACATGAGTGAAGACATGGGTTGGTACCCCAGCACCATGTATACAACAAAGTGTCAGAGCAATAGAACCCATATGAAAAACTAAATAAAAATTGGTTCTTTCTCTCTCACTGTCCCTTTCCTTTAAAAAAATTTTTTTAAAAAAGTAAGGGCTGGAGCGGTGGCTCAGTGGTTATGGAGCCTGACACGCAAAAATACACGAGTTCAAACCCCAGCACCATGTATACAACGAAGTGTCAGAGCAATGGAAGCCACATGAAAAACTAAATAAAATTGATTCTCTTTCCCTCTCTCTTAAAAAAAAAAAAAAAAGACTGCATGAATCAAATATAATGGTCCCAGTTATAAACCCTAGTACCCTAGTAACTTCTTAGTTATCTGTGGATAAAAAATACTTGTACTTCAAAAAAACAAAAATAAAAAAACGGGAGCAGTGGCTCAGCAGTTGGAGCACTTGCCTGGCATGCATGAGGAGGACCTGGGTTCAAACCCCAATACCACATATACAACTAAGTGTTGGAGAAACAAAGGCCAGATGAAAAAATAAATTTGATTCTCTCTTACTCTCTTCTTCTCTCTAAAAGCAAAACAAAACAAAATAAAAAACCAGAAATATGTCCTCCACTTGGGCCCAAGAGAAATATTCTTTCTTTTCTCTGAAGAGTTTTGGGGGTGTATGTTAAAACTCACCCAGAGTCTTCATTTCTTCTTGTTTCAAAAGTTTGTCTTTTTCTTTAGTAGCTTTATTCCTATAACCTGTGATACTCTGTTTATTAGTAATGATGTCTTCCTAAAAAAAAAAAACAAGAGCAAAACTAAGCTTGTAAATCACAAAGTATACAAACTAATGGTTTGCCTGGCTCTTAACATAATAAGAATAAAAAATAAAACTTAAAAGTCCACAACAAATATATCTTCTTCATATTAAAATGAGTTTCTTACTCTAAAGATAACTGAACTTTTAATAATTCTAGTATATTAATATATAGAACACAAGTTAATATTATAGCTCTGCAAATTACTGGAGTATCACCCTGGGAAAAATAACTGGTAGTATATGGAAAGAGTCTTAAAACATACATCAGAAAAACAAAACAAGGGCTGGAGCAGTGCTCAGTAGTATTTTTGCCTAGCATGTGTGATGACCTGGGTTCAATCCCCAGCACCACATATACAAATAAATGTTGGAGAAATAACAAAAATGAAAAAATAAATAAAATTGATTCTCTCACTGTTTTTTTTTTAAAGAACATGATCATATATATGTGCATATATAGATGAACATTTATATCTCTTACAGGGGCATAATATAGAATCAAGAGATTGTGGTATGGGCGATGTGGAGTGACTATTGTTTAGAATCAAATGCATATCATATTGTTACATTATATACATTTATGATTGTACAACAACTCAACTTCTTTTTTTTTTTTAAAGAGAGAGGGACAGTGAAAGAGACAGAGAAAGAGAGAAAGACCTTTATTTAGTTTTTCACATGGCCTTAGTTGCTCCAACGCTTAGTTGTGTATGTGGTGCTGGGGCTTGAACCTGGGTCCTTATGCTTGCCAGGCAAGCACCGAAACTGCTGAGCCACCGCTCTAGCCCACAACTCAACTTCTTAATTAAAAAAAATTGAAAAAGAAAGAAATAACAAAAATCCTCCAGGGAACTTTATAAACTAGATAGAGTAAACATCAAATATGAAAAAGGCAGAGAAAGACATGTAAGAAAATGTTGTGGCCACTGTTAAACAGTGTCAAAATTTTACTTTTACTTTATTTCTTATAAGAATGTCTCTAACCTTCTAACATGTATAATATTCTTACTATCTCTTATAAATATAATAAAACATAAATAATTCATGTGGATATTTAAGGACCTAGCATGTACCAGACACAATATTAATCATAAAACACACTTGGTTCCTTTCCTCACGGATAGTTTAGCAGAGAAGTCAGATCTTAAATAAAACCTGGGAAGGCTTATGATAGCTGAAATTCAGTGTTCTGAATAAACACTTTCCAAATCTCAGTATTTGGCTAAGTTCTAAAATGGAAAGTCTAAACAGCCAAAAAAGATAGTTATAATGAAGTTGGAGTTAGAAAATAAAAGTGGTAATGAATCATTTTAACTTTAGTTATCTCAGTGAATAATAGTCTCAACATCACTGCATCATTGAAGCAAGAGACCAGTTTTGAACTCCAGTTCAAATACCAGCTTTTATATTGTTACTTTGAGAAAGTAAATTAATCTCTTTGAGCCTTTCTTTTAATTTGTAAAATGAGATCCTGCCTATTCTGTAGAGCTATTTTGAGGCTTAAAGAATATACCCAATTGGGGCTGGAGCGGTGGCTCAGCGATTTTGGTGCTTGCCTGGCAAGCATGAGGACCCGGGTTCAAACCCCAGCACCACGTACAAAACTAAGTGTTGGAGCAACAAAGGCCATGTGAAAAAACTAAATAAAAGTTGTTTCTCTCTTTCTCTGTCTCTCTTGCTGTCCCTCTCTATTAAAAAAAAAAAAAGAATATACCCAATAAAGTGTTTGGTATAAAGTAGGAATAAAATAAAAAAGCAGTTTGTTATATTGAAAATTAATTGGAAGAAGGAAATAGGCTTCATCTAAGATAGAAGGAAAGTACTGAGAAGAGTGACAATGGCATAGGAAAAAGAAAAGAAACAACTGTTCTGCTAAGGTTCCTTTTATCAAGGAAGAAAAAAAAAAACCTTGTTCTGCTTATTCCTCTTACAGTACAAGCAACTCTTTTGGCCAACACTTAACTAAAGCCTGGAAATGATTCCGAAAGGCTCCTCAGTAATTTCTAAATCATGCTGACTGTGCTACAAACTGTACTTAAAAGTAGTGGGAATCTTGGGGCTGGAGTGGCGGCTCAGCAGTTACAGCGCTTGCCTGGCATGCACGAGGACACAGGTTCAAACCCCAGCACCACACACACAATGAATGAAGTATCACAGCAACACAAGCCACATGAAAAACTAAATAAAATTGATTCTTTCTCGCTCTCTTAAAAAAAAAAAAAAAAAAAAGGCTGGAGTGGTGGCTCAGCAGTTACGGCACTTGCCTGGCATGCTCGAGTATGCGAATTAGAACCCCAGCACCACGTACACAATGAAGTCTCAGAGCAATGAAGTCCATATGAAAAACTAAATAAAAATTGTTACTCTCTTTCTCTCTCTCTTTAAAAAAAAACAACAAAAACACAAGAAATAGTGGGAATCTAGCTTGTGAATGATTATACTCATCAACAATCCCTTAACTAGCAGAAGAGAATAAAACAGAACACATAGAATGAGAATTTGAGAAAATAAAAATATAGAAAGGGAATTAAAGGATTAGAATAATGACACATAAATTTCCTCCACCTTAGACAGTTGCATTGGTTTCTTACTTTTCCCAATTCCAGAAGTTTTCAGTGTCCTTTTTTCCTGAATTTCAAAATGGCAATGACTTAATTTCTTATTGCCAAAGGTGAGAAAGACAAACTAGGCAAATGAGCACAGAATTAAACACATCTTTCAACCTAGATTGTCTTTTCTCCTTTTGTTCTAGAACTCCTTAGGGAAGATTTACTTTGTATTCTGAGGCCTTTCACCACATACACTGAATCAGTACATTCTTTTCTTTTTTTTAAGGTAGAAGGAGAGTGTGGATGCACAAGCATGTTAATTTTTATTTTTTTCATCTGGTTTTTGCTTTTCCTTTATTTAATTGTGTATGTGGTGCTAGGGACTGAACTTGGGACATCATGCATGCCAGGAAAGTACTCTACCATTGAGCTACCTCTCCAGCCCTGAATCAGTACATTCTTATTTTCTTGGATTTAGGCCATCAGCTTTTGGTTAAAGACTATTTTCAGGGGTTCAGTGGTGGCTCAGCGATTACAATGCTTGCCTGGCATGCATGAGGACTCAGGTTTGAACTGAGAACCACATACACAATGACATGTCAGAGCAACGAAGGCCACGTGTAAAACTAAATAAATTTGATTTTTTCTCTTTCACTATTCCTCTCTCTTAAAAAATAGACTATTTTCAGTCTGCACATAAAACAAATAATTAAATAATTAATCAAGTTGAATATTATTATGGAAAGAACACTTTAGACTCATTTGGCACAGAAATTAAAGAACCTCAAGAATAACTACAGATTTTTTTGCCTCATTTCCCATTATACTCCTCTGGGTACTAAGAGATCAGTCACGTTACACTCACTACTCAGTGATGCCCTATAGGAGAGTCCCTCAAACCCCTTGGAACCTTTTTTCATGCCTGAAATACCTTTCCCACTTTTTTGCCTTAATCATTAGAAATCTTATATGTTGTTAAACTCAATTATCATTCCTTTCTTAAAGTCCTCCATAATTTCCTCCAGTCAGAATTTTTTGCTCTTTACACTTAAATTCCATAATTTATTCCCAAGATTTCAGTAATGGTTTATATGCTTGTCTCCACCTGGGCAAAAAATTTGTGTGGCATGAGAGCTGTGTCTAATTCACACTTAAAACCTCTACAAAACTTAAGGCTTAGCAGATACCAACACACAGTTCACAAAACGCTCATTCTTGTGCCAAGTAATGAGTTTCTTCTCACAGTCTACAGGGGTTACAGGGGTTACAGGAACCAAACATTGCTCTTGATTCTTAATACTGTTTTTACTAACAATTAACATGTAGGGGGTTTTTGTTGTTGTTTGTTTTTTGTTTTTAAAGAAAGGGGGGAGAGAGAGAGAGAAAGAGAGAGAGAGCGAGAGAGAGGGAGGGAGAGAGGGAGAGAAGCAATTTTTATTTAGTTTTTCATGTGACTTTCATACCTGGGACACTTTGTTGTGTACATGATGCTGGGGTTTGACCTCATGTACTTGCGCATGCCAGGCAAGTGCCATAACTACTGAACCACCACTCCAGCCCTAAACATGTAGTTTTAAACTGTTATATACTTACTTGACTAACAGATACTCGTTTGGGAGGTCTTCCTCTTCGTCTGTTAGCAGGACTGAAGACAAATGTAGGTGGATCATCAGGGAAGAAATAGGAAAAATCTTGTTCTGCTATTTTGTATGTTGAAAGAGATGATGCCTTAAAAAAAAAGTACATTAGTACACTATGTACAGATATGCATTAATGTATTATATTAACTACTAGTAATGCAGTTATAAAGACCAGTCCAAAAATATTAAAATGTCATGTGTTACTATGTAGTTACAAACATTTTAGTTGGTTTACTTGATCCTTTTCTAAATTACATCATTAATTAGCTTTACCAGAAAGAAAACTACAATTCAAAGATAACCATAAAATACTAAGAATGTTTCTACTGATTTGCCTCACAATCTACCACTGAAATATATGCCCAGCTCTTTTTAAAATTTCATTTTTTTTTTTATACAGGCTATCATTAAGTTGCTTAAGCTAGCCTTGAACTTGCAATCCTAGTGCCTCAGCCTCCTTAGTAGCTGGAATTCTACTACATACATTCCAGATTCCTGAATTTTAACTAATCAATCCATATATTTAACATTAAAAACATATTACAGTAACCCCATCAATTGTTTTTGTTTTTACTTAACAAAAAAATAATTATGGGGTACAGTGTAATATTTTGTATCCCATTACATTTTTGCTAACCATTTCTCAACTCCTGTGTATAGTTTTTCCTTTTAGGGACAGGTAATAAATACTTTATGCATCAAATTTTAAAGTTGGTATGGATAAAAGCAGAAATATATATTCATTTAATTTCTCCTGAGAATTTAAGTTTGGAAGTCAATCTTTCCCCTCTCTCATTTTTTTTGTGGTGGGGGGGGGCAGTACTGGGGATTGAACCCAGGTGCTCATAATCATCAAGCTACCCCTCAGACCTTTCTATTTTTTATTTTGAGACAGGATCTCACTATTGTTGTTCAGGCTAGACTCTAACTTTCAATCCCCCTGCATGAGTCTCCCAAATTTCTGGGATTATAGGCATGTGCCACCATGCTCGGCCAATCTCATTGTTACCAGAAGTTGTATGGCTTAGGATAATTGTCAAATTTAAGAGTTTCTGTCACTTAACCTTGTATCTAGAACTTGTTTACCTGTCATCCATGTCCAACACTAAACATTTTAATAAATTGGACCTAGTGGCCAAGATCCTCACTTTCTCTCAAAGAAATCAAGTGCCATTTATAGAAAAATCTTTTCAGGAGCTGTCTAAAATAAAATGATAAAAAATTTAATAACTACTTAATAAAAATTAAAAAAAATTTAAACAAAAACAAAACACTTCCACTGAGAATTCAATTTTCTTTTTTTTCTTTTTTTTTTTTTTTAGTACTGGGCATTGAACTCAGGGGCATATCTGGGACCAATTACACAATACAATAAATAATCAGGTTGCTCTATTGCACTACAGCAAAAGCTAAAATAATTAAAATAGTATATTTCCGAAGACTGTGGCCTAGATTTTTTTGGTACCAGGGAATGCACCCAAAGGCACTTAATCACTGAGTCACATCCCCAGCCCCTTTTATTTTGAGACAGGGTTTCACTAAGTTGCTTAGGGTCTTGCTAAATTGTTGAGGCTGACTTTGAACTTGTGATCCTCCTGCCTCAGCCACCTGAATCCCTGGGATTACATGTGTGTACTATCACATCAGCTCAGAATTCAATTTTCTACATAATTCTTTTTTTTTTTTTAAAGAATCAATTTTTATTTAGTTTTTTTTCTTCATATGGCTTTTGTTGCTCTGACACTTCCTTGTGTACGTGGTTCTGGGGTTTGAACCCAGGTCCTCAAGCTTGCCAGGCAAGTGTCGAAACCATTGAGCGACCACTCCAGCTCCTCTACATAATTCTTCTTCTCCTTTATTTTTTTTTAGTAGAACACAGATTTTAATATCCAATCAATTCTGGCTATCATAATAAATCAATAATCTATCAAGACTCCATTAGGATAATTTTGTTATCCCACATAATCCTCAGTATATAGAACTGCTCTTTCAGTATGACTTTTAGTTTTGTTTGTTTTTTTTAAAGAGAGAGGGACAGTGAGAGAGACAGAGAGAAACAACTTTATTTAGTTTTTCACATGGCCTTTGTTGCTCCAATACTTAGTTGTGTACATGGTGCTGGGGTTTGAACCTAGGGTCCTCACGCTTGCCAGGCAAGTGCCGAAACCGCTGAGCCACCCCTCCAGCCCCCCAAAATAGGTATTAAAAACAATATTTGGCAATTTTTGATGTAACAAAAGAAGGTTAAATGAAATTAGTAGAGACTCACAATATTCCTGCCCCAAATCCTTATTCAATTACACGCAACATACAGTAAACAAATACCCATATTTTTATGTACTTGTAAGTACTCCTAATAGCAGCCTCTATTTGCAAACACTGAGAATCAAATTTTGTTTTTGTGTGTGTATGCTTGAAACAAGTGAATACAAATATACCAGGATAACCTCTGGCAATCTTTTATACTCTAAGTAAAAATTGTTCACTATAACCTTAATTTTCACTTACTTATTAAGTAAAGTTGAGTTTCTTTTTGTGTTTATTGATTATTTTTCTTGGTGAAACACATGCTTACGTCTTTCACCATCTTTACCCAATTGGGTTGTTTCTGTTTACCGATATATGAGAAATCTTAGTAAATTAGGAAAATTGGTCAACTCGTCATTTACAATAAAAAAATATTATTCATATATTGACTGCCTCATAAGTACCAGGCACTGTTCTAGTCACTCAAAGCATCTAAGTTAAATATGCCTATTTGATATCAGTGCTATAGACAGAGTTCAATTTAAATTCTGTTTTTATTAAGACAAATACATAACTATGCTCACATTTTTAAAAAATTATTCCTTTTGGGTGATTATCCTACATTTTCAAGTTTTTATATTTCATCCTTTATAAATGTTGATTATGTATGTCTATTTGCCCATTTTTCTACTGGGTGCTCATGGTTTTTTAATTAATTTGAGTTATTAAATTCACTGGAGGTATTTTTTTTCTCCACTGCTTACCTTTGAATTTATTTATGGTATTCTGAAACCTACCTATGTTTATATTATCAATGCATCCTATTGTTATTTTTTTTCTATTGCTCCTCCTAAGGATTTCTGCATGTGTACATTAACATTTGTTTCCTTCATTTCTTCTTTTTAGCAAGAGGTCTATTTTCCCAAATGATTAACCAAGTGTCTTGGTTTTACTTACTGAACAATTAATTTTACCTCTAGAAATGTTACTTTTTACATAGTTAACAAATCTCTTTTTTTCATTTAATTTCTTTTGATGTTTATATACAATGAAATGCACAAATCTTAAGTATCGATAGCTGATTTGTGACAAATGCATTAATCTTTCTAACCTATCCTATTGCTTTAACTTAATACTTCTTTATTCCAATGTGAATTAAATATTTTGTATTTTAAAAAATTTTAGTTTTTACCATTTAACTTTTTACTTAATATACCAAATTGCGGGCTCCGAAGCATTATTTTTCCCCCTTAACAGCTATTAGTAAAATATAATCTACCAGTTTAGTATTGCCCTATAATGCTCTTTTTTTTCTCAGAAGAGAAAGGGGGGTGGAGAGAGAGGGAGAGAGAGAATGAATCAATTTCATTTGTATTTTTTTCCATCTGGTCTTTGTGTCCCTGATACTTAGTTATGTATGTGGTGCTGGGGTTTGAACCCAGGTCCTTGTGCATGCCAGGTAAGTGCTCCAATTACTGAACTACCTTCCAGCCCCTTAATGCTCTTTTTATTATACATTGTTCTTATTTTGTAGGATCTGTTTTGGCATTCATTATTCTTTAAAGTTACAGTTGCCTCCCCTTTGTAACTTTTCTCCTAGTTTTCCATCTGTCCTCACCTGTTCTGTTGATTTTTTTGTATTGGGAATTGAACTAAAGGGAGCTTTACCACTGACATACATCCTATTTTTTATTTTGAGATAGGGTCTCATTAAGTTGCTGAGGCTGGTTTTGAACCTGTGACCCTCCTGCCTCAGCTTCTAGAGTTGCTGTGATTACAGGCATGTGTCACTGCACCTGGTGTAGCTAATTTAAAAAAATAATAAGGTAGTACCTGAGATATCTAAGAAATTTAGCAATTGCAAAAATATTATTTAATCCAATAAATATTTTTAACAGTACTAAAAATTGGCTCCAGGTAACAATTATTTAAAACTATCTTTTAACATTTTTGCAATGTTACAACTTTATAACACTACCCATTTCTCCTTTGTTTTTCCTTCTAACAAATAATTTCACAACTGATTACCTTAATTTTAATGATTCCATCCTGTGGTTCACAGTGTTGCTTTAGAAAAAGTTTTAGTTTATCACGAGAAAATAAATGTTTTCTCCGGCTACAGGGGGAAGAAAAAGAATAGTGTTAATATCAAAGAATTCAACTCAAACTCCAAATTCTCTGTGAGTTTATAAACTGAATTTTGAACCTAGGAAAGAAGGACATTTCATTTTCCAATAGCATTTACGTAGAGTTTGAAAAAATTTATGAAGAGGTACCTATGCTGGAGGTTGTAAGATTTACTTGAGTGCATCTGTCAAGTCTACTACAGAAATAATAACTACATTTGTTGCTTAGGAGCCATCTGGAAATCAAATTTCACATCAAGGAAAACTTAATATGAACTATAAACCAAATTCTATCACCCTTCCAAATATTATCAATAAAATTATTTAAAACATCATAATCAGTAGAGCAGGGATGAACACAGGTCTGACTGAATTTTTAAATCTCTGGAATTTAAATCTCATATGGAAGCCAAAACATCTCATATGGAAGAGAACTGGCTGGGTTGTGGCATACCCCTGTAATCCCAATCTATCTGGGAGGAATAAGCAGGAGGATCAGGAGTTTTAGGCCAGTCTGGGTAATTTGGAGACCCTCTCACAAAAAAGGACTGCGGATATAGCTCAGTTACAGGCCAACTGTAGGAACTTGGGTACAATCCCCAGTACCATACCAAGACATACGTGTGCATGCACAGAAACACACAGTAATAATTAAAGAGAATTAAGATTCTAGGTCTGGAGCAGTAGCTCAGCGGTTTCAGGCTTGCCTGGCACGTGCAGGGACATGAGTTTGAACCCCAGCACCACCTACTCAACGCAGTGTCAGAGCAACGAACACCACGTGAAAAACTAAATGAAACTGATTGATTCTCTTTCTCTCACTGTCCCTCTCTAAAAAAAAAAAAAAAATTTAAGATTTTAAATCATACTATTTTTTTTGTGTGTGTGCAAAATGATTTTTTTTTGGACTTCAGAGACTATTTTATTTTAATTTTGGGAGTATGTAGTTCACACAGGGTTGTATGTCATTTATTTATCTATTTTTATTCAGAAATTTATTTGTTGAACAATCACATCTTTTAATGAAATTTTATATATATATATATATATATATATATTTTCTGAAGATTAGATTTACCCCCAAGAGTGACCCCCCAATTACCTACCCTTATCATCCCTTCTCTCCCCTTCCCAAAACATCTCTAAAAATGTATTAGGTTGTATAACATTACACCTTATCCGGATTTAAAACATGATAATAGACCTCCTTTCTCAATGGCCTGGGTCTAGCTCCAGCCTCCACAGATGAGTGAAAACATTCGATTCTTGGTTCTCTGGGTTATGCTGATTTCACTCAGCATAATTTCTTCCATAGCCATCCATTTACCTTCAAAGGCTGAAATATCGTTGTTTCTAATTGCTGTGTAAAATTGCATGGTATATATGTACCACAGTTTTTGGATCCATTCATCCAGTGAGGGGCATCTGGGTTGTTTCCATAATTTAGCTATTGTAAATTGAGCTGCTCTGATTCTCCCTTGCCCCCAAACTAAAAAACAACCAACATGGAGGCAATGAACACCACCACCAACAAAATCAAATCAATAAAAACCCCACAAGTATTTCTGGAGAATCCTAAATTTTTTTTTATATAATTTAAGGTATTCCTTTCAAGAAAAAGTCAAGTTAAAAGCTTGTATAAAGGTCTGGAGTGGTGGCTCAGCGCTAACAGGGATTGCCTAGCATGCGCAATGACATGGGTTCAAACCCTAGCACCATGTACATAACTAAATGCCAGAGTAATGAAAGCTACATGAAAAACTAAATAAAAATTGATTCTTTCTCTCTCTCACTGTCCCTCTCTCTTAAAAAAAAAAAAAAGCTTGTATAAGTGAATAAAAAATACAAGAGGTTTTTTTTGTATTGTTTTATTGGTATTGGAGAGTTGAACCCAAGGATGCTTTGACACTGAGCTACATGTCCAGCTCTCTTTATTTTGAGACAGGGTCTTGCTAAATTGCTTAGGGTCTTACTAAGTTGTGAGGATGGCCTTGAACGAATTATAGGTGTGAGCCATTATGCCTGCAAATGTAAAAGTCTTAAAGTACTGGCCTCCCAAAAGTGTATATTCTTTTCCTAGACTTTAAATTTCTACAGCAAGGACCCTTTGGTTCATTGCTGTATTCCAACATCATACAATAGTTGGAAAAAAGAAGGTATTTACTTGCTGATTATTGAATAAATAACCGATCCTCAAAAAGACGACATTATCATATATGGTAGCTACTAATTACATAAGGTTTTATTAAATAAGTAAAATTAAAAATTCAGTTCTTCATTCTTACTTGCCACATTTCAAGTGCTTAACAGCCACATATGGCTATTAGATTACCATACTGAACAGCACACATATCATAGGAAGCTGTATTATCTGTACTACTCTAGCACATCAAGTCTTTATTATAGAAATATTGCTATCTTTTCATTAAAATATTCTTCATTAAAAGTCATTGGATATATGTATGTATGTATGTGTAATGCAAAAAACAACCCAGTTTTTGATGCTAATAAGTGTTCCAAGCCATTTAAGCCTTCTACTGTCAAGTATAACCTTCTCACTTGAAAATTCTTTAGCTTACCAATGAAAATGGAATAGGTTAAAAAGACTAACCAAGGTCTAGCAGAATAATTATAAAGTATAAGTAAAAAAGTAAATAGAAAAATGAAAAATATTATATAGGAAATTACACTATATAAATAGCATCTAAGGCGGGCACGTGATGCACACCTGTAATCCTAGAGACTCAGGAGGCTGAGGCAGGAGGACCATAAGTTCAAAGCCAGCCTCAGCAATTTAGTTAGGCCCTAAGCAACATAGACTCTGTCTCAAAAAATAAAAAAGAGTTAGGGAAGTGGTTAAGCATCCCTGGGTTCAATACCTGGGTGCCCCTCCAACAAAAAACCCCAAAACATATCTTGAACTAAAAGTAAAAGAAAGAAAAGACAAAACTCATTGCGAATAGGAAAACATTTGCAGTCACAACTATTCTATTCATTAGCCCATAAACTAATTTAAAGGTTTCAATAATTCAGCCGAACTCAGTGGCAAACTCCTATACTCCCAGTGGCTCAAGAGGCTAAGGCAGATAGATCACAAATTCAAAGCTGGCCTCAGTAATTTAGTGAGGCCCTGAGCAACTGAGTGAGACTCTGTCTCAAAATAAAAAACAAAAAGGGTTGGGGATGTAGCTGAACAGTTAAACACCTCTGGGTTCAATCCCTGGCACACACACAAAAATTCCATGAATATTAAATTGGAAATATAATTTTTCAATTTATGGTAAAATTTAGAATGCTCTAGAGATCTTAAACTAATGATGGGTCTCCCAACACCAACTGACTGACAAACCATATACCTCAATACAGCTACAGAAAATGTGATATATCTGACTCAGGATTTACGTTAATAACATATCACTTTTCTTTATATATATATATATATATATATATATATATATATATATATATATATGATATAAAACATTTTAGATCAAACAATATGCAAGACTGACTCCTAGTTGGCAGGTTCATAGCAAGTTGATAAAGTGAACTTACTTTCAGATGACTAAGAGCCTAACTTAATCAGAATAAACAATAGGAATTTTCCTAAAATACATCTCTACAACCTAAAACCAATTTCCCCCCTCCAGGGGCAGGGTGATGAGTTAGTTAGTAGGGGTTGAACCTATGGCCTCAAGTATGCCAGAGAAGTGCTCTATCACTAAACTATATCACCAGCCTTGCTTCCCTTTGAAACTTTATTGAGACAAGGACTTACTAAATTGCCCAGGATGGCCTGGAAAGTGTGATCCTGCTGCTTCAGCCCATCAAGTAGCTGGTATTACAGCTACTGGCTTACTTGGTTAAGCCAGTTCTTTTATACTACAAATGTATTATATTTCTAAGTATATTAAACTTCTTATCTTTGAAAACAACTCTCTCATGAGAAATACTTCATAAATAAAATCCTCTTTAGTTTGAAGACTAATTGGGTCAAGGAGTCCATTAGGATTCATTTTAGCAGTCTACAAACATGTAAATATAAATTTACTTTAAAAGAGGAAGTAATCATCTACAACACTACTTCTTTGTTCTAAAGCAAGCCTTCTAAATATAACATACAAAATTATTCTACTTTTTCATAGAAAAGATACTGAGTTTTACCTAATTTGTGTTGCTTTAACAATAGCAGACTCATATAATTCCTTTTTAGTGGGCTGCACCTTGTACTTGAATAATAAGGGATCAATTGCATCTTTCTTCTTCCTAAGAGGAGGAGAGAAAAGACACAAATCAATAATTTGGAATAAAAATTCTTAGAAATCTGTTTCTATCAATATACTGTAATAGACTCACATATTTGTATTTTAATTAGGATTTTTATAAGTTATCAATGATACCCTCTGCCATTCTCTTAGCCAAAATAGTACAAAGCATAATTTAATGTTGGTACTTATTTTAATTACTCATTTGATAAATTTTCCCTTAAGTGAAGAAAGTAACTAGAATGAACAAAGCATTGAGTACTCAGTTTAGGTCAGATAAATCTGTAAAAGAAAAAAAAATTCTTAGATTTGCTTTTAAACTTCCTTCTTTACAGCTTCTAACCCCATAGCAAAAGAGGATATAATATAGTTTACTGTATTTTAAGAATTGATGAAGAAGGGGGCTGGAGCGGTAGCTCAGCGGTTACCGTGCTTGCCTGGCATGTGTGAGTACGCGAGTTCAAACCCCAGCACCACATACACAACAAAGTCTCAGAGCCCCAAAAGTATACTTTCAATATAAAGGTTTCTTTGGGGCTAGAAGGGTGGCTCACTAGTTATGGTGCTTGCCTGGCATGCACAAGGTCCTGTGTTCAAACTCCAGCACCCCATACAAAACAAATGTCGGAGCAATGAAGGTCACATGAAAAATGAACTAAATAAATAAATAAAAATAAAATAAAATAAAAACAAGATTTCTTTTAAGAATAATTATCAAGGGGCTGGAGCGGTGGCTTACCAGTTATGTTGTTTGCCTGGCATGTGCTAGGATGTGGGTTGAAACCACAGCACCACATACACAACAAAGTGTTAGAGCAACAAAAAACATACAAAACTAAATACAATTGATTCTGTTTCTCTCTCACTGTCCCTCTCAAAGAAAAAAAAAAAAAGAAGAAGAATTATCAAGCTGGGCATAGTGAAACACACCTGTAATCCCAGAGACTGGGGAGGCTGAGACAAGAGAATTAGTTAGAGGCCAACCTCAGCAATTTAGTGAGGGCTTCAGCAACTTGGTGAGACTCAGTCTCAAAATAAAAAGTAAAAAATGGGTTGGGGATGCAACTCAGTGGGGCAAAGTGCCCCGGGGTTCAATCCCCCATGACAAGACAAAAAAAAAAAAAATCATCAAGTTACATTCACTACAAATGTTCTTCCATGATAACCCATTACACAATTAGGTATTTAGCACAGATGGTTACTTAAGATGATACGCATATTTTAATTTAAAATATTAACCTTATTTTTCACACATTAACATTTCATGAATAGAACTACCAATACTAGAAAAATTAGGTTCACTTTAAAAAAAAAAACAATACTCAGATTCCATCACCTTACTAACAGTCAAGTTATCATGACAGATTACATTAAAGAAATTCAATGAATATAATATTTTGAGATTAGGTACACATTCCTCAAGAGGATCCTAAACCATATACAAGATCTGTAAGTGATATTTCAGAGAGAAGCAGTAGGTAACAAAACTTTAAATTTCTTCACCTGTGTGTGTGTTTGGTATTGAACCCACCCAGGACCTCACACTTGCTAGGCAAGTTCTCTACCACTGAGTTACATTCCCCAATCCTTCACCTCAATTTAATTTTACTTATTTATTTATTTTGTAGTGCTGAGGATAGAACCCAGGATCTTTGGCATGCTAGGCAAGCATCTACCACTGAACTATATCACCAACACCTCAATTTCATATGATTATAAAATATCACCTCCAAAACACACTCCAAGATTACAGCCATGAAGTCAACTTTTAAAATAAAAATTACTAACAAAATAAAATAAAATAAATTACTTGCATAAAATAAATGAATAATTCTAAATTTAAAGTATTATTTACATGTAATCTACACAAAGTATCTCTGTGGTACAATTAGTACTATCTCATTCTAAAGTAATATTTACATAGGAATATCAAAATTTCTGCCACACATCACATGGCTGACAGCTAAGGAAGAAAATGACCGCATACTCTCTCTAGAACCCAATTCTGACAAAAGGGTTTTGCAGGAATGTTATGTTCTCTAAAAACCACAGATTGCTAAAATGTGCAAGGGCTATTAAGAATACATGCAGTGGGGCTGGAGCGGTTGCTCAGTGGTTTCGGCGCTTGCCTGGCAAGCACGAGGACCCGGGTTCAAACCCCAGCACCACGTACACAACTAAGTGTTGGAGCAACTAAGGCCATGTGAAA